>JACEGR010005356.1:0-74264 GCA_014170235.1 Listronotus bonariensis
GCAATCGGACTATTTTATACAAAGGCGCCGCTATCCTTTACAGCGACGCGCCGATACACTATGGGATAGAAATCCATTATTTTGGCCAAAAAGCAACTTTGAAATTTTAATGGCTCATGCTGTGTATTTCAAAGTAGATACTTCAAACTACATGTACGCAAAATTATAAAAGTGATATGACTGACTTCTATTGGGGTAATAAGAAACTTGAAAATGTATTTTAAGTAAACATAAATATGCAACATTTAATCTACTTAGTTTATTATTAGCCTTGTTTACTAAAAAAGTAAAAGAGTTTAAATAATAAGAGCTATTGTTGTGTTTCCGATGCAGTCTCGCGAAGTCTCGCTACTTTTGTCAAAGATTTTTTTTACCTTTTTCTTTATCAGTTTTTGTACTTACAATTGCCTTCCTACTTTTTGCTACTTCTTGAGTGTAAGGACAGATACAAGATTTTTTATAATTTACAAGGTTTTCCATTTTAAAATTTAATATGTTTTGTCCTACACTGTATATCCTAAAAGATAAAGCATTCTGATGAAAGATATGGATTCTACAGAATCTAGCAACAAAACAGTGTTTTTATTTATTTTATAGGTTAAAAAATAAAAAAGTTGGAGAAGATGTATCTCTACTTACGCTTCTAAGAATAATTTAAAATTATTTTCAGTTTGGATGGTCATATTTCCGAAACTAATTGAGATAGACACATCAAATGTAGTATTTTTTAAAGCATTTTTACAAGATTTTTTTGGTGGTGATATAATATTCGGGGTATTTCATTTTAAAAATCATACCTATTGTCGTACCCTGTATATCATATGAGAGATAATAATCATCGGATTACTGATTAGAATACTACCAGAATTAACCAAACAAGCTGACATTTTAGTTTATTTTGTACAATAAAAAAATAATAATGTTAAGGGGTGTAAATTTATAATAATATATAATAAGTTTTAGGTTTCCAAAAAGCATTTGTAATAATTTATAATATTTTTCCAGTAAAAAGCACCTCATTTTAAGTTAGATTGGTAGGTTTCAGAATTTTGACCAAAAAATTAATTTCTATCCCATAGTGCGATGACCAGCTGCATCAACCGGCATATCCTCTAAGCAAATACTTGCATGAGAAATATGTACGTAAAAAATAATGAAAAGCAGAATATTCAATGACTGGAGATCGACCAAATGGTTCATCTTTGAAAGTGAATATTTTACTCAACCTATGCACCTATTTGGTTTCTGAGATAAAGATGAAGCCTCGATGGCAGACTTTTGGATGTGCCTCTAACTTTTCAGTATTTTTTAAAAAAAGCAAAAAATGTTGCACAGGCTAGTTCTTAGATTTTTTGTAGAACACTGTATAACTGTATATTATATCAGATTATCACAATTAAATCGATATTTAAAAGAACTTTAAGAAAATGCTTCATACACTATACAGTGGGAAGTTCTTACGAAATGGGAAACTTTTGAGATTATTAACTTTACGAGCAAAAGTGCCTCGTCATAAAAAGTCCTGGTTGATGAGGAAAATACATATCCAAAAAATAACTTTTATGTTGGCTTAAAAAGGACTTGTTTCCAAATTAATATTGTACAGAGTATTTCCTATCTACGGTACAAAACTTTAAAGAGTGATTTCGTGTATCATTTTATAAAGAAAAGTTTCTATAAACATATGTTCGGAGTTGGTTTGTTTTGAGATACAAGGCGGTAATTTAATTTTAAAAGTCGGTAGGTATTTTCCTAGGAACCGATCCTAGCGGGGCAACGTGTATTGCACGTGAGCGGAAATTTAGGGGCGCGGCCAAAAATAATATCGACCAATGTAGAGTAAATCAAACTGCCCAATTGCCCTGACCATGCATAGTAAGCCTGACTTGGGGCATATTAGGCTCAACAACGTTATCAACACGTTCTAGGCATTTTTCTGAAATATTATTTTGTAAAATAAATAAAGCCAAAACAATATATTTTTATATAGACTGTTTTCATTAAATAGCAAAAAACAGTAATCAAAACGTCTGTATTTTTTTCTAAATGGTTTTTGGCTTTAGGGGAAAATTAAGAATAAATTTGAAACAATTGATTTTTTAAATAACATTCGAATTTATTATATTTTTACAGTGCATTGAACAAAATAGTTGTTTTTAGAATAACAACGTTAGTAAGTTCAGTCCTTGTAATATATCAAGGTAGATTTAAGTTTAAGTAAGCTTATACCTACAATGAGGATATACCGAATATCAATGTCAGTAAATTTACGGCAATAGAGTGTTACCCTAAACTTTTTTTACTGGCATAAACATAATTTCATCGTGACCTAGTACTAAGGTGGCTCTAGCAACTTCTATTTCAAATGGAAAGGGGTCATGTAGCACCCTCGTTAAAGGTACTTTGATTCTATATTCAACGATATTTCGTTTTTGAAAATCGGTCCAGCCGTTCCAGACTTAGAACCGTTTGAAATTTGGCTTAAATAGTGTAAAAACAATGCGGTTTTAATGGCATTGGCTGGGCCGATTTTGGAACACAAAGTAGCTTTTAAATAGAGAATTAGTGGCCCTTTAAAGAAGGAGTGCCACATCATACCCCTTTCAATTTGAGAAAAAAGTTGCTAGTGCCCCTTGACAGTAGAGCCACGTGACAGAAAATATTTTCATGCCAAAAAGTAGTAAATAAGTATTATCCTTTTTTACCCAAATTTTATCCGACTTCGATATCTTGTCCTATTCAAAAGTTATGAGGGAGAGAACTTTTAAAAACCGCACTGTATGTACAAATTGGAGCTAAACTTCAAACCCTTGTAACTCTAGAAAGAATGGGCCGATTTTTAAAAATAAAACGGTGATGATAATAGAGAATCAAAAGGCCTTTAAAACGAGGTGCTACATGACCCCCTCTCCATTTGAAAAAAAGTTGTTAGTGCCCCCTTTGACAGGAATCATTTTAATGCCAGAAATTAGTCTAAGTGACACCCTTTTACGCAAACTTTACCCGATCTCGATATATTCTCCCAATCAAAAGATAAGGGGGGGAAGGACTTTTATATCCTCACTATATATTATAGGCCTATAGGCTGATTTTATTACGGATTTTTATTTTAAAGATATTCTGCATTTACTATACTCTAAAGAATATTTTTTATTTAACCTGGAAACCATAACAACTAAAAAATATACCAGACAACTTTGATAACTTTTTTATACTGTACAATTAAATAGTTAAGAAAAAACTTTTCGAATTTATTGGTTGACTTTCCAAAATAATATTTTGAAAGTCAATTTTAAAACCCTTGTACTACATTATCTAAAGATTTTTTATGAACAGAGATAACAGGAAATTTTTTGATGAATAACTTTTCTGGAAATATAAAAATAAAAATGTTATAGGTATACTGAAGGTAAAAAGTAAAAGTGGCTTACCTTTTTTTTTTGTTTGGTACTCGTAAAGGCGGCCAATTTTAATTTGCACGTGGGTGCTCCGATGTGCCTAGGCTCGGCCCTGAGTATTTTATAGGATGCCATCTTAAATACCCTTAAACCGATTTGATTGAAATTTGGTACATTTGTTTGATGTAATAAAGCGCGTGTAAGCTCTAACTAGATTGACTTTGCTGGAACCAGTGGCGTCCCAGCGGGCACCGCAGTCTATATTATTGAGAGAAAATTTACACTTCTTTCTTTTAATGTACTCTAAATAAAAAAAACTTTCTGTATCTCAAGAACAAAGCAACTCCGAACATATGTTTATAGGAACTTTTCTTCATAAAATGACGTAAGAAATCACCCTTTAAAATTTGGCACCGGAGTTAGGAAATAACCTTTATTTTAATTTGAAAACAAGTCTTTTTAGGCACCCTGTACATCCAACATACAAATATTTTTGTGAAATAGTAATTTATGTAACAAGTGCATATAGTGATACTTTTTTTTACGAATGGGAAGTTTGACAGCACGAGCCGTTGGGCGAGTGCGGCAATCCCATGAATTGCATGTGTTACATACTATATTTTTTCCACGATTGTATAAAAATTTTCAAAATACCATTTTATGCTTGTTTTATTTATCTAAACTTAATAATTTTAAGTTTGTAGCACAGCCATTATATTGAAACAAAAATCATAGCCTCCTTATTTTTTAAGAGACAATTATCCTTTTTATAACTATGAATTTATTATTTAATTTTAGAAAATTGTACTTACTTTTTGTAGAAATAATACTAAAACAGTATAAATTCCTTTTCAATGTTTTAGTCATCTAAATTCATTATTACCAATAATTTTTAATAATGTCTAATAAATTTATTTACAAACTGTCAAATTTTAAAACTAGTGACACATGAAATAAAAGAAATAATGACGAAATCAAAGGTAAGTTGACCAATTGGTACAGTTGATGTCGCGTTTATATCGCTTAAATTGATACTTAAGTTTATTGTAGTAGGCGTTAAAACAAAACACAAATTTAAAGTGTGAAAAAGCTTCAAAGTGTTAAAAAAGATACTTTTTTTAACACTTTATGTAGTGTACTAGAATTGAGTACTTTATCTTCATGTTAACGATTAAAAAAGTAGCATTTTTTTTAACGGTCGTGGACAAATGAATTTTCTTATTAAGCAGGACTTTTTATGAAGAGGCACTTTTTTCGTTAAATATTATTTCGTCATCTTATGACATACTACATACAGTTAGTAGCATCGTCGGGTTTTTAATGAAAATTGTAAAAAATGTGCACCTTGTAAATATTTTTGAATGGCAGTCCCGAACAGTAAACTTCTCGCCCTCTCATACAAACTCGAACTAACAACAAAAAATTGTCACGTAATTGCCGACAAATCTCACTGCAAACAGCGAGAGGCTTTCGCGTGCCGTCGTCATGGAAACGACGCCCGTTATCGCTGAAGCGTCGCGGCGCCCGAGGCGAAAAATAAATAGACGGTTGTTTAAATGGAAGTTGTATAAATCCGGAGATTTATAGAGAGAATGTTCGATTTGTGGCCGGGTTTTATTTATTCGTAGATTTTATTTTAATTTTTATGTTTGGAGTATTACTGAAAATATGTAATTGAATTGTATATTTATTGGCTGAGAGAGAAAGATGCAATTAAGTGCAAAATAGGGATAACAATAGTGATATGTAAATCTACATACATATTCAGACAATTCACGGATATGTTTTACAAAAGGAGAAATAGACAAAACATTAAATTAAAAAACAAAAAAAAGTGGTTCTTGATAAAACATTTTGCTTGTAAAAATTCTGATTCACGAAGAAAACATTTTGTATTTGAATGTCTACAGGGTTCGCAAATTATGTTTGTAACCGGTCACAATATTAATACAAAATGTTATTAAAATTTGACTAACATATCTTATTTTAAAATTCACAGAAGCTTTAATTACTTTCGTTTACAGTTAAAGAAATGTGTCGAAAATCCCTGTCAAAAAAACCAATACAATCCCATAGAACCGATGGAAACTTTTAAAATCTGCGGCTAAAGCATAATAGAATATAGGTCTATAAAAAATAGGCTTAATTTTAATCCAGAATTTAAAAATATAATATACAATAGGTGTTTCCATTCTAAAGAATAAGTTGATGATTCTGGCTTATTTTTGGTTCACTCTATATACCTACATTTATCATAAAAAACACCACAGCCAAAAATAAAAACCTACGTGATTAGTGTTTTTACACAACCAACCACTAATTTTTTTGTCGTCTTAGACGACCTTACTGTATACATTTTTGTTAATTTTTTCTTATATGCCTTAATTCTTTTAACACGCTTTGTTTTGGATGTTTTTGTTATTAAAATAAATAAATAAAACAAATTTTAAAATCATATAACAACATTTTATTTTGCTCAATTTTTTTCTTTCTAAAACTATGATATAACTGATGATTATGTAGTTACTCTAGTAATCTGATAAGTATTATAAAATACTTTTTTTAATGTAGGTTTTAACCCATTTAAACCAGAACTAACCAAAAATACGTTTTCCAAAAAAATTACCAAGACTAAAAAAGGAACTGAACAAAACAGCCTTCCCCACAGAAATATCTGATCTTGTACCGTTTTAAGAGACATTTCTGTATTCCTTTTACGCTCCTGAACCGTCCGGAACGACACCATTAGTGTTCCTTTTACACTTTTTTGACATCTTTTCATGTTGTAGAACGGTTCTTGACACTATTGACAGTTTAGAGAACGGTTCAAAAGGTAAAAGGAATACACTAATTGCATTTGCTAAATAAAATCCATTATAGTGTTTTGTTTCTGCAACTAAAAGAAACGTCAATAAATTAAAAATAAAGTAAAATAAAAAACGATCATTGCCAAATTCTATCTATAAATTAGCCATGGAGTGAAAAGCGTATTTTGAACCATTATCTCAGGAAAAATCAATTTTTGGTTAGATCCTTTAATATAAATTTACTAGTACCTAAAAATATGTACATTTTTTACTTTACAAAAAATTCACAGTCTTTAAATTATTGTCATATTACCTATGTACATAAAATGGAAACTTATATAAAATTGTTAGAAATTTTAACGCAGTTTGTAAGATTAATTTTAGAGGAATGTCACAGGAATCATAATTTTTATTTAAAAGCAAAATTTTATTACATTCTGGATGTCACATGTTGAGATTCCATCTAGAATATAAACTGCATAAACTACTTGCAGATCTACCCCTTCTATTATTTAAAAACAACAAAGTTTTAAAATATCATTTAAATATAAAAAAACTTCTAGATCGTGCGTTAAAATTGGTCCTAAAAGTTTGGCACAAAACTCATTGTCTTTAATTTTAACAAAAACAAAATAATATCAAGTTGCCTTTGAAAAACAAAAAGTTTATTTACTTTATCTACTGTCAGTTGAGATTTATTTATTTTGAAGTTTTCGCTTTAAGATGTCGTATAAATTAGAAATAAGAAAAAGTATCTACAAGTTAGTTGGGCGGATACCCAAAGCTGAAATCTGTCGAATATTCCAGAATGAAAACATTTCACGCAGAACCATTTATAGAACAATAGCGGAAGTGCGAGCAGGGAATACCATGTCTGAATCTCCCAAAGTGGAAGACCACGTGCATTTACCGCACAGAGGTCAGAGAGATTGGTGAGAAGAGCAAAAACCAGATTGGAATGTCAACGAGGAGACTGGCTAGGCAATACAGATCTTCTAAGAGTACGATATCGTTGGAATTGAGGAGGAATGGTCTTAAATATCGAAAGAGACGTAAGTGCCCCAAATACCTCAAGCGCAGCTTCTTCGTATACCAAGATGTTGTCGTCAACTGAGGCGGGTACATTTTGCCAATGAAAAATCATTATTTTAGATGACGAAAAGTATTTCACTTTGAGTAATTCTGAAATGAAGGGAAACGATGGATTTTATACGGACAACGTAGAGGAATGCCCTGACAATGTTAGATACAAACATAAAGCGAAATTTGCAGATAAAATCCTTGTCTGGTGCGCAATTTCTAACAGGGGTGTATCCCGACCTTTGTGGGAAGAGTGAGGGGTGAAGCTTTGAATAGTCAGAGCTATATTGATAACTGCCTTTCCAAATTGCTTCAGTTTGTCCGCGAACATCATGCTAATGACGATATCATGTTTTGGCCAGACCTAGCATCATGCCATTACTCAAGAGATACCCAAAACTGGCTTCGACAACACCACATACCTTTGTTCTCCAAAACGATAATCCTCCAAACTTGCCGCAGGCTCGCCCAATAGAGGATTTTGGGCTGTACTGTTCTAGAAAGGTTTATCATGGAGGCTGGGAAGCACAAGATGAGGAACAATTAAGACGGCGAATTTACGAGAAATTAAGAGAAATTGAACTGAATTCCGTCCAGGACCTCATGAGAGACATTCGAAGAAATTTGCGTCTGGTAGAGCAGAATGGGCCACTCCACATAATTCGATAGTATAGTTTAGTTAAGTATTGAGTTGTAATTTATGATAACTAGTTAGTGTTTAAATAAATTTCTTCATTAAAAAAAAACCGATAAATATTGTGTGCCAAAACTTTTAGGATAAACCCCTTTTCTTCTATCCATTGTATATTCGTAAACCTAAGACTTAACCATAAAATTATATACAGTGTATTCCAATTAAATCGAGCCGCCCCCTATAATACCTTTATTTGTGCCCTTATTAAATAATCCTAAAACACGCCAATTTTATTTTTTTTTGGGGGACATATTTTTGTCTCAAAATTTACCCGTTCGGGGTTAACCCCTCCCCTTACCAATCCAACGTTAAAAGTTTAAATGGGAAGGGGGACAAGTGACAGCTTAAAAGGTTTCAAATTCTCTTTTTAACCAAGGTTAGTTTATATTTATAAGGTTGCGACACATCCTCAACTTTTAGGCGGTTCGAGGTCGGGGACGCAAAGAAGGGCACTCCAAGTAGAAAAGTTGGCAAGACTGGGTAAAATCAAAGCTGATGATCAATCCAGTGGCGTCTAGATTTTGCGCATTTTATTTTGCATTGTTTTGGAAGTGATATTTGTTGAAAGATGTAATTCCAAATGTTTTTTATTTAAAGTCAAAGAATTTACAACTTAAAAATAATTAAAAACTGTTGTGTAAACGGTTGTTCTACTAATACAATAAACTGTATATGTCCGGTACTGAACAACATGGCTGAAAAAGGAAGTCGTGACGTCATAACACGTCAAAGCAATATGGCCGAATGTCGCGACCCTATATAGACCGACTTTGTTTTTAACAACTTAAGTTTTTCAAATCAATTCAGTTCTAATATAAAATTTGATACGTAAGTACGTCACATAAATGTGCATTGTTTTAGAAATTTAGTTGTTTTCTATTACTTCTGGTTTAGCCGGAAATGATCTTAACTTTATTATTTTTAATGAGATACCCGGTATATTTTTACTCATCTATAATAGAGAATGACATTCCGTGTACAACACCCAATTTGCTAATTTTTGACATCTAAGCCCTATTTTTTTAAATTATTATTAATTTTTAATCTGTTGCAGGAATAATAATGTAATGTCGTTGTACTATCGGAACGTCATTGTCTATTTAAATTAGTAAAAATATAGATATCAGATTTCTAATTTAAAATAAAAAAGTTATAGTTCTTTCCAGCTAAAATGGAAGTAATATAGTCTAAGATCCGGCATTAAGAAAATATACCCTCATCTGTTAATTAAATGAAATAATATTTTCTAGGCAGATTTTAATGTTGTGAATGCAAGTGAACAACATCTGCCAACATAGGTCTGCTACAATTAATAATAATAATTAATTAATAAATAGTTAATTTATTTATAATTGTTACCTTTACATGTTAATTGCATAAACCAATGATCAGCGGTGAAATAGCCTAGTTGGTTAGTTAGCAGCATTTAGCAGTGCATGCCTTGTCGAGACTCTGGGTTCTTATCCCGCACTGGGTAATTTTTTTCTATATTATACTCCCTTGTCTATTAGCAAAATTATGTTTACCATATTTAATTGAATAAAATCGGGCTGCTACCTAACCAACTAAGCTATTTCACCGCTGATCATTGGTTTATGCAATTAACATGTAAAGGTAACAATAATTATAAATAAATTAACTATTAATTAATTAATTATTATTAATTGTAGCAGACCTATGCTGGCAGATGTTGTTCACTTGTATTCACTACATTAACATCTGAATCGAAAACTTCTGAATTGATTTTTAGACGTTTGGGTTGGTAACGGGAGGGGTTCCCCGAACAAGTTAATTTTGAAACAAAAATATGTCCCCTAAAATTAAAAATTGACTTGCTTTAGGATTTTTTGATCAGTGCCTAAATAATGAAATTATACAGGGTGGCCCGTTTAAATTGGAATGCAATGTATAATAGATACATATTAATTTTTGGTACTTTGGCTATTTGTTTGGATCGTAACAAACATAAAGATACAACTAAAATAAATAACACAGACTCAAATAAATATGTACAAAAATAAAAATGGCACACCATTCGGGTAAAATAGTTTTATTTACAGTAAATTAAAATCTAACCTTTAGTATTTTCATTTGCAGTGATGTGGTTTTGCAATTATTATTTAAATAGTAAATATATCAATTTCTTTGGAAATCGATCTTGGTCGATAATTCCGCAAGAACCGCAGTGAGATAGATGTAGCTTTGTAGCTATAACTATCTCTTTTTCTCTAACAATTCTAACCATGAAATACTCAACTTACTTTTCCAATTTCTTCTAGCCATGTGGCTTTTTACAAAACAATTTAAAAAGAAATTTGGTATCTAGTGAGGCAAATAATGGTATAAATATTAAAATTTATAGAAAATGCTAATTTTTACAAACTAAGCACTTACACAGCAGCCTTTTTTTTATTAGCAACGAACAACGTGCCTGCATTGTTCCTTTGTAGGAATGAAATGTTTTCTCAATTATCTACGGACCACAGAATTTTTCAATTATTAGATAGCTTGTGGCTAATTTTAATGAAGAAATAACTGATATTAAACAGCTTAGATGCAAGAAATTACAACCATTGCTTTAGGATAGTTGAAATAGTTTTAAAATTAATGTACTTCTACTTAATATAAGCTTCTGTCGGAAATCTTGCTTAGATAAATTATCAACATTAAATATTGGCGATAGGCATCACTGAAACTAACTTGTACTTACCGAAAACTGTATAATCAACTTTTTTGGTAATATGGGAACTGAGCAAACGGAATGGTAATTAGTTTTATTAAAATTAAAAACATGATGGTAGATATCATTTTTAAACTTTCAAATCTTTACTTCACGATAAATATTATAAAAATTAAAAGTAATTATACCATGCATCGCCAGACTGACCATACCCAAACAGCAAAAACTTTCCATTGGGCAATCTCCCATATAAGTAAAGCACGGGTCTCGCGATGCTTTACGTCTACTCCACAGCTTAACCATTGTTTGGTAGTGTAGCCCAACTGAGCCAAGCAAGGTCAAGAAATAGTGTGGACGCATGCTTTACTTATATGGGGGATTGCTCAATGGAAAGTTTTTGCTGTTTGGGTAGGAAATCTCTTGTAAATTTTGATACCTTAAAATATTAGCTTCCCAATTGATTTCACGACAAAATTGTGTTACACTATTTTAAAGACATTGATAAATAAACCAAAAGTTTTTGCAAATCTGATACATACCGTAATAAATCCACCAGTAATGAATAATTAACAATGGAAAACTAATAGAATGTAAAACATCAATTGACAAGACATCTTATTCAATACTGGTGGATTCATTACAGTATGCATCAGGTATGCATACCGAAAGCTTATCTTATTAACGTATTTAAAATAGTCTAATACAATTTTGTTGTAAAATCAACACGGAAGTTAATATTGCAAGGTATCAAAATTAACATGCTTTTTTCTATGGCTAGTCTAGCTATGCACCACCCGTTATAAATGAGATATTTCTCTCTTTTTCTGTATTTTTTTTGTTTTGTGTGCGCTAGTAGGAAAAAACTGTTCTTTATTTTGTCGAAAGTGTCTGTCTAACAAATACTGCTCCTTGCCGTGCGTAATGCGCGACCTCATTTGGATCAAAGTCACTATTTAAAGTCAAACCTCATCCTGATAAATTTGAAACAAATTTTATCATATTTCTCACTGTCATTTGACGGTAAAGATTGGTAAACACTACGATACAATTCAATGGACATATTCATTAGCTAACTGATATTGTTGGGTGTCAACAATGACACTTGTGTACCCCGCACTGTGCGCCGGATGGTGTCCAAATTCATGCTTAAAATCATGATGGTGTAAATTTGCATTACCCCAGTTTGTACTGGGATGATGCGAAGGACTATTTGTGTTAAAACAACTATTACTAAGACCAAAATCTGTCGAGTTTGGTGGATTTATACTATTGTTTACCCCGACAAGCGGGTTTAGGGTAGTACTGTGAGGGTAATGATGTGTATTATCGTTGGTATTACTTTCAATTGAACTACAACTACTTGACGAGGCGCTGAAAGGTCGGTTTTGTGACGTCACAGAACCTGTAAGGGCCGAATAGAAACCTTCAGGGTCGTTGTAAGGTATAGTAAAGTTCAGGATGGTGGTAGTATGGGTTTGAATCATCTTGAGCACCGTGAAGAAATAGTACATTACCTAAAAACCGAGAAATATGTATAAAACAGGTTTTTTAAACAGAATGTGTTTGGTAAAGTTTATTTATTTACTTTAAAATAATAAAACAGTCACACTTACCATGTCCGTATTCCATGGTGCCTCCGAAATGGCCAGAATTAGCTCCGTTAGAATCGCTAAAGTGCTCTGTTTCTACTATTGACCCCCCGCTTCCACTTAATCTTGTCCCGCCACTAGTGGGCTGTGGTGAAGGATGGTGGTGATATTTTGATTGACCAAGCGATCGTGTCGGAGTGGTTAGCGGTGAGTGGCCTTCTTGAGGGGACGCAGGGAGTTCTTCTTTGGGAGCGGTCTGAGTTAGATTGGTGATAAGTTCTTTAGATTCATTGTCACTGAAATTAAAACAGTAAATGTACCTAATTATTAAATAATTAAAATACTGCAATAGTAATACAGCTTTATTTGCTTAGATATGAACTGATTGTTAGCTGAAATATGTACTGTGGAAAAGAGAAAATATGTATCTTTATACAGGGTGATTAATAAGGGTAGCGCTTCATATATATTTTTTTAATTTTTAACACCCCGTAGTTCAAAAACTAAGACGTTTAGGACATATGGTTATATGAACTTTTTTCCTTTTTTTTGTTGTAAAATCGTTTGGTTAAGTTTGTCGGTTGAGTTACTGGACACCCCTTATGTATGTAGGTAATTTGATTGAAATTGATGAAAACTTTGATGTCTGTTGGTGCCTAAACGGTGAGGTTTATCGACTTTAATAAAGATTACCTTATTTTTTAAGTTTTTGATTGACTATAAAATGGCGCCCCCAGCTTTGCGATATCAATCAAGTCAAAATAAAAAGTTATGATGTAAATAAATTTTAAGTTTTAGGTAAAGTGCCCTCTACGGTATTTAAAAAAGTACTTTTGTCTTAAAATTTTAGAATCTGCAAAGCTCGATTTGTGTGCCAAATATCAACTGGATTGGTTAAAAAATAAATGCAATATGGCGAAAAAGCCAAAATAAAAATTGAACTTTGACGGCTTGTAACTCGAAAACGAATGACATTTAAAAAAAAATTATATGAAGCTCTACCCTTATTTTGTCAAGTAGAATCACCCCTTAAGTTTCGTAATCGATTTTTGAATCACCCTGTATATGCACGACAATGATAAAGAAAATCAATCTCCACTTTTAAGGCTCCTGCTATTTTAATAGCCTTATGCTTTGCTACTTTAAGTTTAAGTGAACTTGAAAGAGGGCACGTTAAGCCCTTTAGATTTCGATCGTTGTTTAAAGTTTCACGTATTTTCAAGCATTGAAATAATTAAGATAGGTACAGTTATAAAATATTTTTATAATAAAAGTTTTTATTCCACTGAAATTACACCGAATAAATATTTTGTAAATTTACAACGTTGGACATTTGTTATTTTCGTCACAGTCGGGCGTGACAAAATTACAACTTACTTTTACAAAAGTTGTGTAACAATATTTGTAAATTTACATAACTTACATATGTATATGTGATATTACACAAAACATCTAATAGTGTTATAAAATTGGTATTAATATTACATGTTTGGTGTACCTAATATCACATACTGTAAGGAGGTTATCTGCAAACCGCAGTTTTTGACAAAATCAACAAAACCAAGTTATGTATGGAATATTATATTTTTACATAGTGCTCTATCCGAGAGATTACATTTGGCATAACAAAACGCTTTTATTTCCTTCAAAAAATCATACGAAAAAACTCCTATGTGGTCTGTCGGATGGAACACTATTTAAAATATAATATCCCATACATAACTCGGTTTTGTTGATTTTGTCAAAAACTGCAGTTTGCAGATCACCTCGTCATATATTATGTAAATTTACAAATATTTTTCCACAAATTTTGTAAAAGTCAGTTGAATATTGTCAGGTCCGACTGTGGCAAAAAATAACCAATACCTCGTAGTTTTGGTGCTACTTTTGGTGACTCAGGGCAAAAATCTTCGGAAAGGCCCATCCTCATACTATCAAATTGAGTTAACAGGAGTAGCTTTTGATGCTACTTTTGGTGAGTTAACGTAAAAATCTACGGAAAGGTCCATCCTTGTACTACCAAATTGAGTCAACAGGAGTAGCTATGTGACATTTGCAAAGATATTTTTAAATATTTTTTGTATAATTACCTTAATACATAATTAACAGACACTATACAGTGTGGTCTGGACGAACGGGAGTTATGTACAATCGTCGCGTAGCTTTGCATCCAGACCCAACCTCCCCCTTACAAAGGAATCTGTAGTATTTCGTGGTTACTTGGCCCTTGTATAATACTGAAACAAAAAAAAATATTTAGGCAACAATGTAATGGTTTTTAGGCTACAAATCAGTATGATTGTGTTATTAGCAAAATTAGACAGCAAAAATATTTACATTCATAAGCTAAATAGGGATATTTTAAATAAAAACAATAAGTGTTTGGCTAATAAATGATTAAATTTTGTAACTCTTACAATTTGTTTGAATACAGTTTTTAACTAGGAAAACAAATTCCTATGCCACCTCTGCGAACAACAGAAAACTGTGTCATAGGTAAGGCTTTGGCGAAAATTTTGACAATTTAAATGGCATTAACCACAAGCCTTCTTAAACTTTAGCCGTGAAGGAGAAATCTGGCAACACAGCACAGTAGGAATGTCAAGTAATGTTTAGAAGTAAACAGAAACAAGTTTAAACGATTGCTTAAAAAGATTTTTCTGTTTTTAAAAGTTAAATCGTAGCGTGTATTTATTATATAAAGAAAAATAAGTAATTCATTGTTATATTTAAAAAATACGACCAGTGCCAATATGTCAATCGTTGTTTTTACGTTCAAATGTGCGCGTATAGTTGGTGTGTACGGCGTACATTATGGCACGAACGTGTTGCGTTTCGGGCTGCAAAACGAATTACCCAAGTTATATTAAAACAGAGGGTTATCAAACAACATTTTATTTTCCCATAAACGATGAAATTAGGAAAGCCTGTTTGTGCGCTATTGACCGGATACTTAAGTGTTTTTTTATTAAAAGTGAAAGCAGTAGCGCATAGATATCCTGGTAAGTTCACCAAAAATATTATTTATATAGATATTCTGAAAGTTATTTACCTAAGGCGGTTTTAGGGTGAATATAGTGGAAAACCTAATTTAAAGCGTTTGATATTTTAAAGCGCATCTTATGTAATACGCTATATTATTAAGCTTTTATATTTATAACTAAACACACATGCTTTCAATTCATTTTAAGTATTGCAAATATTACTAAATAATAAATGTTTAGTTAACTTTAAAAAGCTACATTGGTCTGTTCGCAAAAAATGCATAAAGCGGTGTAGAAAACATCATAACAATTTGAAATTTTTAAATCCTTACCAACAAATTTGTATAAGGCAGAAAAGTTCCTGCAGACACATTATTGCTTTTTGGGGCAACTATAGTACCTATTTAAAATTATACCTATATGTTGTCTAAAACATCAAAAATAAATTAATACCTATATTTTGTTTAAAACACTTAAAAAATTAATTATATTTAGCATGTAATCTATTAGGAACTCATTTTATTATTCCTACTGTACAGTGTTGTTTGCAACGTTGCCTTTTTTACTTCACGGCTCAGAGTTTAAGAAGGCTGTGCATTAACACATCACATTCAAAGCCCTAGCAGCTGCCATTAAATTAGGCTCTGATGGATATAGTGATATATTATTTCTCCTTGCATTTTCTGAGAAGCTTTAAGAAGTGCTTTTTTTATCTTTGGACAAACCGCGAAGACTAAAAGACTAAATACTAACGTACCGTGGGTGTCTTAACCGAGGTATGAGGGAGTTTGTTGATACGGGACTTAAATACGTGAAGATTTGGGGGAAGGAAAGACCTTCGCGGGCAGCAGGTTTCACATTCTAGAAACTCTAGGGATAAAGGAACGAACTTTATTATTTTTTTATATATTACTTTATACATTTTTTTACAATACATCTGGAGAACCCCTACCCCTTTGTAATCCTTTTCTATATCAGTACAGTTCATCCCTATTTCCCTGAATTTCAAATATTTAAGTCCGCATCAATAAACTGCTTCTTACATTCCTTAATACACCTACAGTACGTTACTTAATCAAAAAACCTTTTAGTCCCTGGTCCAGTAATGAAATAAACTTCCTTTTGGCAAGTCTACCACGAATATTCATACTGCCATATATGGAAGCGGCGCGGCGCTTTAACTCAGCCTGTCAATGTCAAATATTTCGGGTGTCGAACTGGGAGAACGCGTTACATTTTTTTCGGAAGTCTTCCAAAATAATTTACATGCAATTTTTAAACATTTTGCCAAAAATTGTAAGTCATGAAATCATAAGGTTCAAAAACATGTTTCGGGTATCGGACTAGGCGGGTTTCATGACTGTAATACGATTTTTGGCACAATGTTTAAAAAATTACATGTTAAATATTGTGGTAAACTTGCCCGACAAAAAAGTGATGCGTTTGCCCAGTTTGACAGCCGAAACATTTGATATTGACAGGCTGGGTTAAAGCGCCACTCCCATATATGGCGGAATGAATATTCGTGGTAGACTCTTCAAAAGAAACCGTTCTAAAAGGTTTGAAAGACAGTGGCGTAGATACAGGTGTTGGTGCCCGAGCGGAAAGTGAAGTCAGGGGCCCATACCAAGGTCGCCACCTCCAAAATGGGCCCTCCCCTGTAACATGATATACTTTCCTAAAGTCGGGCCCCTTTCTTTTCAACAAAAAATGTTGAGAACCAAAAAAAATCCAGTTACTATCCATTAAAATTAAAAATTTACTTTTTTTCTATTAAACAACCCCCTTTTGGGGGCGCCTTCCAACTGAGACCCGGGGCGGGCCGCCCCCCTCGCCCGTTAGAAAACTACTATTCTAAATTTTTTAAAACTTTACCGGATACGGGCATAAAAATTAAGCACGGAGGTTTGGTTTCTGCCAAAAATCCTGTTTCGGCCGGAAACTATTTTTTTATAATTTCCTAATTTATTTAATTTCTCTGTTACGCATTTCCAAGTGTGCAGTTTATTTTCTAACCAAATATCATTATTACCATCATAACAACTTGTCTTGTTTGCTTAAGACAAACACTGCCATATGTTCGTCTCGTAACAAATGAAACTATTCAGCAAACTGCGCCCTTATCGTTGGTGTAATAGCACTAATACAAGCAAAAACAATAATCTCTTATTTGCTCGAAAACTGCCAGAATGGCCAATATTTTTCCGCCCGCCTTTCTCAATTCGCACCCCTGCAGCGCATTAAAATAAATTGCTAAGGCGTAAAACCAACTTTAACATAATAAAGTACCTTAATCCTGGGATTTCCCTAACTTCTGGTTATATTTTCAAGGGTCCTAAAATATGGAAATTTCAAAAATCCGAATCTTTATAAATTGTTATCGTTTGGGATTTATTTATTTGGCAGTGTCGCGTTAAGAAAATGAAAGATATAAAATTTTTTTTTTTGCTAAAATTATTGTAATACTAAGTTTAAAAAAATGATTTAAACAACCTCTTGTTCCCAAATTTTACCAATATAACAACGTGTTACATCAAACACATCTTGGTACAGAACTTTTAAGGTCCTTGCACACATATACACTTTTGTGACACAACTATTTATGGGTTAATAAATAAACTTTATATTTACACAAGCACATACGTTAAAAAGATCCTTAAAGACCTTTAAGAAAATACCACATTTAGTACATCTAACTCTATTGGTTTCGGAAATATGTCCATCCAAATCAGGTATTTAGGTAATTTTTAAAGTGCCACCATTTTGTTTTTGGTAAAGGAATTGAATTTATGTTCCAGTGTTATAAAGTACTCGTCAGGAGCTTTAAAATGATTTGTTACAAGACCCCCTTTTCATTTATTTTTTTTACAAGATGGCGCCCAGCCGTCATCTTTAAATTTTCATTTGTCAATTTCACTCTAGAACATAATATTTATACAATAATTTCGAATAGTTGAAGCTAGCTTGAGATAAGGCGGCTTTAAAAGTAGCTTCAAAACAGCGATATAAACGCGCTTGAAAGTGACTTGAATCGTTCAAGTCAAGCCTGAAAAATAAGTAGGGTTGACTTCACTGAAGCCGATTAGAAACACGATATAAACGATTCAAGCGGGCTTAATAATCGCCTAATTTTAGATGAATGCTTCCTTGAACGTCATCAGTGTCAATTTCATGGATGATTTCGACATTTTTATAAAAAATACGTGTTGAAAAACAAAACAGGTGAAAAACTTTAAAACACGCTTACACCAACAACAGCACACAAAACAGGACGAAATAAAAAGTGAGGTTTATTTTCATTTGATGTCTACTGTGAAGTTGGATGCAAAACTGCCGCATGCGTACGACAATGACCTGAAATGTGCTTGACCTCGATTTTCAATCGACTTTCAACCCACCGAAATAAACTCGTAAACTTTGAAATCGCTTCAAAGCCTCTATGTTTTCAAGCCATCTTCAACTATTCGATATAAACATAGTCAGTTTTACTCTTTTAAAATTAATCCGTTTAAAAAATAAAAGGGGGGACATTAAAGAAAAGCACTGTACAGTCCATCCGTGGACATATTGTATATTAATTGCGATTTCAAATCGAAGGTTTGTAATATCTTACTTAATTTTAGAACAAAGTGGTAAATAATTATTTCATTATAGCCATATTATGACCATGAAAAATACTTCATATTTTTTACGCGAAAATCATGCATCGATAGGACGAAAGAAAATCAAGAAATAAAATTGGTTCAGAGGTGAATGATAATTATAAAACTAATTTTTGGGAAAAAAACTTTGGCCACAATATTTATATTTAAAAGTATTTAGTTTAAATCCTCTCAAAACGCCACACTTAATGCATATCCTTAAAATATTTAGAGTGGTATCACTGTTAATACTATAAAGAAAGAGAAACTTTTTTTTCAAAGATTTAAGATCAACATCTTTATCTGAAACATCCTTTATAAATTGCAATAATTCTGTTGTTACTAAAAATGAACAAAATTATTTTTATTAAAAAGTTATCAGAAAAGGGTCTCTTTCAAAAACGTACCAATAAAGATAGTGCATTTTTATCTTTGGACAAACCACGAAGGCTTAAAGCCTAAAATACTAACGTACCGTGGGTGTCTTGAGCGAGGTAAGAGGGAGTTTGTTGACACGGGACTTAAATACTTGAAGATTTGGGGGAAGGGAAGACCTCTGCCGGGCGGCAGGTTCCACAATCTAGAAACTCTAGGGATAAAGAACGAACAAAGTGAGAAGTTCGGGGCCTGTCCAGTTGGACCGTATAGGGATGCATACGCGCGGAACCACGAGTTTCTCTGTGGGAAACCGTGAGTGGAGGAACTATACTGGACAATTCTTCAGAGCAGAAGCCATGGAAGAACCTATAAAAAAGCGATACATCCTCCACAGCCCGACGATGGGCAAGAGAGGGAAGCCTTTCTGTAAGTGAAGGATCATTATTGAGACGAATCTTCTTTGAGATAGAATCAAGAATGCTTAGGGTTGTGGGGGACGCCATGCCCTAGATATGGGAACAATATTCCAAGGGAGGTCGGATTTGGGACACATATAAAGTGTATAAATTAGAGGCGGAAAAATACTTTTTGGCTCGAAAGAGAAATCCAAGCTTTTTTGAAGCTGCCGCGGCTATAGATACACCAATAAAGATAGTGCATGGTGTAAATATTAAGGTTCTTTACATTAAAAAGTGTTTTGAATGTGCATGCATCTTTTAATTCTCTTTTTATTACATCGCCCTGTATATAAACGCTACGCATCCGGCAGGGGCAAGTAAAACCCCCATAATACTACCCGTCGCGTCGCTCGACTGGAGTGCTTTTACAAGATTATCAACCCCGAAAATTTGCCATTCAATAACTAAAATAAACACTGACGACGAGGTGTCATGGTGATTTAGGAAATACCCCATTAGAGATTGTTGGTTGACGGTGATAATGGAAAAACCAAGACCTAATATTTAAGTACGACAAAGAAAATTCCAGTTATCTTATACATATACAGGGTGTCCCACCGGAACTGCTACAATCAATGTCTTAAAAAGTATGCTTTGGAAAATTCTGAAAAGTTTTATAATAATGTATATTATTTATTATTATATAATTTTTGTTTCAGTACGCACTTTACGTAACATTTTTATGTCTGAATCAATACTGTCAGCCAAATATCTTGCGAACTTTAACCAGTTTGATGGTTAAGTTAACAGCGGGATTACTCGTCATGCGCATGGGAGGTTCTTTTTCGGCTTGCTGTTAGCTGTTATAAATGTCAAAACTCTTGACTTTCAATATGTTCAATATGGCTGATGTTTTTGTGATTGTGGCTGTTTATTTGTTTGTGTTTTATTCGGTTTAATTTTACGCGTGACTGTTATAAATATAAATTATTGAAACAACATTGTGTGTAAATTTATTGGTTTTTTTAAATAAATTATTCTTTAAATTATTTACGTTGTTTTTTTATGAATAAAAACAAATTAACACTTTATGTAAGATTTATTTTTGTAACAAAATATTATATCACATTAATATCCTGTGTGCGTCACTCCATATTAAAAAATAATCCTTGAACTGTAAAGACAGACAAATGACCAGTTTAAAAGTATATACTAAAGAAAAAATGAAAAGGCCTAAACACTAAACAACTCACCCAGTTAAGGGTACGAAACCAAGATTAGAGTGTGTCTACTTAAGTTCGTACCATAAGGCAAACTATTATTAATTTTACGAAAAATTCAACCATCCCATATTGATTGTTTTCGGTTGTAGGTATATGAAATATCTTAAAAATTATGAATTTTCCTTGAAGAGGGGAGTAGGTACACTTATTTTTGTCAATATCGAAAATTTGTGGAAAAAAGATGTTTAGGATTAAACATCCCCACTGAGGATATGAAATTTAAATAAAATTCGACGACAGCTCTAAGCACTTCCGGTTATACCTTAACTTCTTTATTTTAAAGGAACACCCTGTATATTATTTATTTTTAAGATTCTGCATTGAAATTCTAAACACATTTATTTTATGTATAATGTCTTATACTTATGTAAGTACCACCATTTTTAACTTATTTTAAGTATAATGCCAAAATGGCGTTTGCAAACCATTACATAACGATCAAAACAAAAGCCTTTTATAGGAATTGTGGTTTAAAGCCTTGTAAAGAAGAACTTCATTAGTGAGACGAGCAAACGTCATTTGGACGTAAAGTTTAAAACAAGTCAAAAACGCGCGCGCTTTTTTACAGAATTATTAGTAAACATTTTCCGACTTGGTAAGAACTTTCACGACACGAAACAAAAAATAATACTAAGAGTCCGTTTTGAAGTCGGCAAAGTTCTTTCTGCAATTTTGTTTTGCAGCAACTTTCTTTCAACAATAAACTTGCCGCAAGTTGGCCTGGGCAGATTCGTTCTACAGTCGGCAATTTGCTTTTTAATATTGGCAAAAATAGGGCAAGGTACCAACTTGCAAAAATGTGAAAATAAATTTAGAGACTTAACACTAGCTATTAACCGGTATTTACAGAATAGCTGTTAAAAATAAGAAAAAAAAAAAATCGAACGAAAAAGAGACACCGTATTTTACAATTTGCCCTTCATTATTGCTTTGCCGCTACCACTCCTCAGGGGATGAAAATTCAAGAAAAAAAGCAAGAAGGTGGTGGTCACTCAACTAGTAACTTTGGGTGGCATTGGTACCACTAAAATAACTAAATTTTTCCCCAGGCTTGCAGTTGCAATTGCAAGAAAAATCGGTCCAACTGGTAAAGTTGCAAGTCGCAATAAAGTTGCAGAATACGCTGCCAAAAATCAGCTGTTCGGTACTGCGCATGCCTACCACAAGTTTCTTGCAAGTTACAGAAAGAACTTGCCGACTGTAAAACGGACTAAAAGAAATCTTTTTAAAAAATCTTATTGATATTAAAAGGAACTTTTCTAGTCTGATTTTTATTTTAAAATTGATGTTTTTTAATGCAAAGAGAATACAATAGGCGCTAATTTTTCTTACAGTTGATATTTTTGTAATGTTTGGTGTACCAACTTTGAAAAATTTAACACTATGTAATTAACTTAACCTAAAAGAGCTAAGATCAGTTGATTGATAAAAATAAAAATTCGAGATATTAATAACAATAATTGAGAAATGTATTTATGCATTCATTTTATACTTAATAGGTTTGTTTCAGCAGGCTGTCAGAAATGTTTGCAACCGTTCGGATTCTGCGCACGTCCAATTTGTCGTTCCAGCAGTGCCATGTTTGTAACATTATACAGTTGTTTGTTGTTCTAGCAGTAGTTGTAAGATGTTGGAAACATGTTGGAAACTGTTTGAAAAGTTTGCAAACTTTCTTCAAAAATTACTGACAATTCTTAACATAACCTTTCTTGTATTGACGTATAAGCAGTATGCACGCCTTGTTTATTTTTCGTTCCAGCAGAAAACCGTTGCCAACATTTCTGATTAATGTTTGTAACAATTTCTGCGTTTTACGATTGTTGCTAACATGTTTCCAACATTCTGCTGGAACAATAATTTTAAGAACATTTGGATAAATTTCAAGAAGCCTTCTTGGGTAACCGCCAAGGTTTGACCACTTCGATCCTGGTCCCAGGGGGTAATGCGGAAAAACTATTGACCTTTATTAACTTGCAAATCGCCTAAACTAACATATTTTTGGTAGCCAGTATCCCACCGTTTGTAATTAATTTGTTTTTTTAATACTAAAAATTAAGTACCTACTATTTTAAATCATAGGTAAATTCAAATTAAAAGTTTGGGATGTTTAGGAGGTTTTTTTAAAGATAGTTATGTATAAAATGTGTAAGTATATCAAAATAAAAAAATAAAAAAAACATGAAAACGGTGGTAGACTTACCGCCGAAACGTTAATTGATTTATAAGTTTTTTTTATGCAATGTATAGGTTAATGAGGGTCAATAGTTTTTGTATGGTAAAATTTTATTATTATTTATTAAAACTTAATCTAAAAAAAGATAAACGACAAAGTTCAATATATATTGTTTGTGTTTTACTTACGCTGGTGATGTGAATATCTCATTGCAAAAATATCGCTTCCGTGTATATAATGGTAAAGAGTTTTTTCTATAAGATCCTGGGGTTCGTATCCTGTTAATTGGGCTAACCCTTGTAAAAAACGTTTAATTTTAAGTAAAATAAAACACATTAATAATTCATTTTTAACTAGAACGTGTGAAATTATTAACGACCCGTCAATTTTTTTAGAAATGTTATACAATTACCAAATTTAAGAGGGAAACACCTAAGTCTGGATTGAATGCAAATTTCTGATAGTTTAGCTCATATATAATACAAGGTGTCCGCTAATTAATGGTACACGAAAAAACCACAGATTCCTTATAGTCAAAATATTGAGATTTAACCAAACATACGTATATTTGATACTTTTTGATATGATTTGAATATATTTAGTAAAACTCGGTATTTGGTTTTTTTTGTGAAAAGATATTCAGATATAATAATTTATTTTTATGTGTAAAGCTTGAGGGGGTTAGCTACACTATTTAATTTTCAATAAAAACATCCTAACTTTTTTGTGCTACTTTGTATGAACCACTAACCAGAACCAGTAAACTCCCCTATGCTTTACTACACAAGAAGGGTATACTTTGTAAGAATGGCTCAGACAACTGTTTTCCAAATATTTGCGTTTAAGTGGTTTAGTGCAAGCAAATATTGTATGAGAGAAGAATACATGAAATCATTCGTTTATCATGAGGCAGTTGTAGTTATGGCTAATGCGCTGTTTTAGAGACATTTTTGAGTTGCACTGGACCACTTAAATTCAAATATCTTAAAAACGGTTGCTCAGAGCCATTCATACAAAGTATACCTTTTAATGTAGAAACCATAGGGAAGTTTACTGGTTTACTCAGATGAGTACATACAGTGTATGCACTAAAAAAGGTAGGAGATTTTAGAAAAAAATAAATAGTGTTGTCAGCCCCCTCTGGTTTACACATAAAACTAAATATCAGATCTTAGTAGCTCACTTGTCTAAAAAACCCTTAGATCACCGAGTTTTATTAAAATATTTAAAACGTATCAAAGAATTCTTGAAATAAATCAAAATTCTTTCTTGTTGTCAACTTTTTGATATAGGTGATGATAAGAAATTTGTGGTTTTTATGTATGTGTCCATTAATTAGCGGACTCTCTCATATATGTAACTTCGGGTTTAACCAACTCAACTTCGCTATTGTAAAATGCAACATCCTGTATATTAAAAACAAAATAAATTCTACATCTTACTAGTTTTCAAAAATAGCGTTTAAAAATATCGATAACTGCTCTGTCAGTTGTTTTGTTAAAAAATGAAGGTGGAAAAAGGCTTATTCGATTTCGGTTTTACTGAAGAGTGCCACACAAAAGTTGCCTTCTCGAAAATATACAAGTTCACTAATTCAAATGAAAGCACTTTTAACATTTATTTGTTAATGAGTCTTTGATCGTACCCTATCTCTAAGCCTAATGGTTTCTAAGATAATGGTAGTGAAACGCTAAGCTGCCCTAAAAATATCAAAAATGTCTTATTACTAGTTTTGTTGTGCTTCTATCAAGAAATTGAACATTTCCTTTAATTTTTGTAGTTAATTTTTGTACATATAGCTTTCTATTACTTAGCTCCCTTCACGATATTTTTAATTTCAGTTATACCCCGGTCCCCCTATAATGACAACAAAGAATTTAAGCCACCCTCATAAATACTAACCTACCCACTTGTCTGAGGTAACAGATATTTAGGAAAGAAAACACTTTTGCTTTTTTAACTGGTTTTACACGACACAAAGTGGTTTTACACAATGGGACAGGAAAC
Organism: Listronotus bonariensis; assembly: GCA_014170235.1. Taxonomy (NCBI): domain Eukaryota; kingdom Metazoa; phylum Arthropoda; class Insecta; order Coleoptera; family Curculionidae; genus Listronotus; species Listronotus bonariensis. The sequence goes on from JACEGR010005356.1 coordinate 25,113, forward strand.
TTGATATGGGGCAATGACAGCGCAATGGGGTGTTTGATTTCAAAAAATGTGACGTCGTGGAAGACGGAACACGTGTTGGAAAATCTAAATGTGTGCCGTAGTCTGACTAATGTTTCGGTTTTTAGCCTACTAGGAAGAGCGGCAGGCGAGAATTTCGACACCAAACTGTATCTGTACCTGGGGTAATCGAAGGGTCAAATTATTTTGAGAAGACATTTCGACACCGCGCCGATTAAGCTGGTAGGTAAGGCGCCCGACAGGATAATCAAAACAGTTTTAGGGAATTACAAATGGCTAGTTCTGGTAAGCAAACCTTTCTTTTTTTTAAATTCCTTAATTAAACCCAAGACTAATACACACTTTATAAATCCACTTAAGAATCCTATTTCTACCTTTTAGGCTATCAAAGAAATAAAATATTTTGTATTAATTCTTAAATAAAATGTAGTATATATCGAAACAGAGTATTTATTTGGTTGTCGAATATACCGATAAAAACGCACTTTTGGTTCTGGTGTCGAAAATTGCTATTAAAATTTTTGTCACTACCTGCTTGAGTGTCGAAATTTCCTCCGCCCAGGAAAAGCAATCTACCAAAGTTTATGGCGAATATTATTTTCAAAATGCTGATAAACGTTTTGGTAGTATTTTAGTTTAACTATTACTAAAATATACGGTGAGGATAAATAAAGTCCTCCTCCCTCTTTATCTTTTGAATAGGACAAGATATCGAGATCGGGTAAAATTTAGCTAAAAGTGTGTCTTTTAAACTACTTTTTGGCATAAACATAATTTCGGTCAGGTGGCTTAGTGCCAAGGGGGCACTAGCAACTTTTTCAAATGGAAAGAAGAGTCGATAAAACACTTTAATTTTCTACTCAACGCCATTTTGTTTTTGAAAATCGGCTCAGCCGTTCCAGACTTGAAATTTGGCTTAAATACCGTACAATAGTATGGTTTTAATAGTATTAGCTTGTAAAGTCAGGAACGGCTAAACCGATTTTTATAAACAAATTGGCGTTAAATAAAGAATTAAATTGCCTTTAAAACAAGGTTTCAGGTGACCCCCTTTACCATTAAAAAAAATGCTGTTAGTGCTCCTTTGGCACTTCGCCAAATGACCGAAATTATTTGTACTAAAGGTAGCTTTGGGTGACACCATTTTACCTCAACTTTACCCGATTTCGATATCCTAATCCATTTAAAAGTTAGGAATGAGAGGATTTTTAATATCCTCACTGTGGGTATGTGATTCAATGCGCACAAACACCAATTTTGTAAATACTTGAAAAGGTGAAATAAAATAATGTAAACATAAAAAGCTTTTTAGCCTCACAATATCAACAAAAGTTATAAATAAATAATAGTTTAAAAAAACTAAAAAACACGCTTTTATATGCAACCGAACTAAAAATTAGAAAATAATTTTTCATTACAAAGAGTTTGTATTACAGTAATAAAAGGTCAAACAATGAATCATAATTATATACCTCAAAATAGAATTATAATAAAATTTAAGATAATAACAGAATAATTCACTTCAGAGTAAAAAGCGTGGGGTGCATTTTACTATTTTAACTTTTCCTCATAGATATTTACAAATGAAATAATTATAACATTTAAATATATTAAGCACCCCACGCTTTTATTCTGAAGTGAATTATTCTGTTATTATCTTAAATTTTATTATAATTCTATTTTGAGGTATATAATTATGATTCATTGTTTGACCTTTTATTACTGTAATACAAACTCTTTGTAATGAAAAATTATTTTCTAATTTGTAGTTCGGTTGCATATAAAAGCGTGTTTTTTTTAGTATTTTTAAACTATTATTTTTTATTTTTTAGTTCGATATATCAATTAGTTTTCTGCGGACATGTGATATTGAAATGTTTCACGAACTATTTCGTTATCTAATCATTTCATTTAAAGCTTCACTGTTGCATAGGGTTTCAGAACGCAACTACTCCGAACAAGTTTCTGTCAGCCTTATGCTGAGAGTACGTCCGAAACTGCACGCATGCGCAGATCGCGCACTAGCTCTTTCTCTGTTACTCTCCTACAGAAAATCTATAAAGGAATTTATTTATCCTGGCGATCCTAATCAGGATAACGGGATACTGTTTGCAGATTATTGCATTGTCATGGGTCCTTGATACGTGTGCAAGTTTCAAAGAAATCGAATCGCTGGAAGTTGGTGAAAATTAAGCTTAAAGATTCCGTTACATACATACATACATACATACCCAAGCTAATAAAAAGCGTGTTAAAAAGTAATGTAGCTTTACTGCAACTATTATTTTGTTAATAACGTATAGCTTTCATGCCATATTTTTTTGTAACCTTGTACCTAGCAATTATTCATTGTTTAATAATACAATTACATGCCATTCAGTCAATTTTGTAGACATTAATAATAATATAACTTTTTTACTAAAATTTACAAGAAATACAAAAATAAAATAAAAATTGGTGTATACTACATATCACATGACTTAGATGTTCAGTTGTTTTTTTAGCATTTTAATGTTAATCAGCATATCAAAATACTAAACTTACCGAGCATCTAAAAGATTAACTTGAGATCCAAACTTGCTCTGAACATAAACATATTGCCGTGGAGTTTTATTTCCGTAATGGCACTAGGTGGAAGAGAGTGACCCACAGCGACCAGCCCCATGTTTTGAAAGCAACCCGGTTCGTAGGGTCCACCATTTCCTGCTGTGAACTGCTTAATTTTGGAGGTATCCGGAGCAGTGGAATAACCTGTAATATTAAAATTAATAATTATTCTATTATTTTAGTTAAAAGCATTCATTCCGTATTTTTTTATTTGTAACCATATAAGAAAACTCTAAAACAAATAGATTTTTAATTTTGTACAAAATGTGTTCAGGTTTGTCTCCCCCGAGCCGGATGAACTCTGTCGGGGCCCCTAGGCAATGGGCTGTCAGGGCCCCTTTTAAAAGACAAAAAAATGGCCCTCCTTTTTGGATAACAAGAATGAAGCAAATAAAAACAATCCTTCTACCTGACGACCAAAAAAAAAAGGACCTCCCTTTTTCAATAACAATAATGTACCCAAAAAATCCAATTTTGCTTTTGCTTAAAGACCAACAAAAAAATAAATATAAATAAGTCATCCCTCTTTTAATAATCAATATTGGCAACAAGAAAAAATTTTTTTTTTCTATCTATATTGACGAATATTCAATCACATTCTACTTTTTACAACCTATCATGTCATTTGTGGGGTCCCCCATTTTGTTGCGCGGAACCCCTATTTTATGCGGGGCCCCTAGGCAGTTGCCTACTATACCTAATGGATATCCTGGCTCTGCCTCCCCACACATGCTATTTGGGGTAAATTTTCTCGGAAAAACTGAACCAATTTTAAAAACTTAAAACTAATTTAAGGAGAGAAATTTAAACTACTAAACGACGGGTATTTGTTAACCCCCTTTCCCATTTAAAGTTTTTGAAGTCTGTGCTGGTGGAGAGAGGCGATAACCCTGAACAAGTAAATTTTAACATAAAAATGTATCACCATAAAAATGGATGTTACAGGCTTTTTTATACAGTCCATTTTTTAATATCCCCCGCTTTTTATTTTTTAAACGAAAAAAGTTAAACTTTGGGATATAATATATATAAATACTATATTTTATATATTTTAGAGTAAAACTGACAAATGAAAATTTCAAGATGGCGGCTGGACGCCATCTTGGAAAAAAGTTTAATGGAGAGGAGGTCTTGTGGCACATCATTTTAAAGCTCCGGACGAGAGTTTATAACCCTAGAATACAAAATGGCGGTACTTTAAAAATTAATAAAGTTAGATGTTAATAATGTTGTATTTTCTCTTTTAAAATTTCTTTTTAATGGTAATAATATACAGGGTAGAAAAAATGTATATATTTTTTTTTAATGAAGCACCTTGTATATTATATTACCATTAAAAAGATCTTTTAAAGAGCTTTACAAAAATACTACATTTGATACATATATCTGTATTTATTGGTTTCGGAATTATGACCATTTAAATCTGGAAAATAATAGCAATAATTTCCATTATACCTATAGTCTAAGCGTAAGCTTATAATTACATATATTTTTCAGATTTAAATAGTCATATTTCCGAAACTATACCACATTTAGTACATCTAACTTTATTAGTTTTGAAAATAAAGCTATTCAAATCCGGAATTTAGGTAATTTTTAAAGTACCGCCATTTTGTATTTGGCGAAGATATTGACTTAATATTTTAGGGTTGATAAATACTCATCGGAAGCTTTAAAATGATGTGCCACAAGACTTACCTTTTCGTCAGAAAAGCTCCCAGCACGCATAATGTAACAACCTATGGATGAAATACAAAAAAAAAACGGAATTATAGGCGGTTCTCGTTTTAATTGTATGTGCTTGCAATCTTTTCTGTCTGATGAATATTAATTAAAACACACAGTATGTGGAAAGCCCTCAGGACTAATGAACGCCTTGTTTTAAAAGAAAAAAATTGTAAATTAGTTTTTACAATATGGGTTTTCTATAAGCTTATTCCATAGACAAACAGCTTTACAAAGCCTAATTGGAAAATTTGGAGAGGCACTAAGGAGCTTATTTTTCTTTTACATGCAAATACACGGGGGTAATTTGTTTACCGCATGTGTGGATCGAGTAGTATAATATAGGTACGTGATATTCAAATTTTTAAAGAATATTAACAACCTACAAACATCAAAGAAGGTGAATTTATTTAAATTTTAGTAAGTCGGAAGTATACTGAAGGCTATGAACATTTCTTTAAAAAATCTGGCTCTAAATCCTTTTTTTTTTGACATACATTTTTTCTTCACTTGAAACTTTAATATTTCTCCATAATACAGAGTGTTTAAGTTGTTAATATTTTAAAAGCGTAAATTTCGAGGTTAAAATACTGATGATCAAAATGATATGTTTATGTTTTTTTTTAATTCAGCCTGGTGGTTATAGAAAAATCCAAGTATTTGAGAAGTGTTTATTCAAAAAAGGACATGTCTAGTTACAAATATTTGAACTAAATTGGCCCCACTTTGCTTTCTGCCCCGGGCCCCGGTACCTCTAGGTACGCCACTGGCTAGAACAAACGTTTTTCGACAAACTTGCCCTTATTTTAACTAAATTTAAGTGATGTAGAAAAAAAATTAAAATATTTTATTTTAAAAACATATGGAACAACAATAAAGCATACCTTATATCCTCCGTTTGTCAAGCCTGCGTTTCGTTTCGCTAAAACACACTTCATCCTCAGGAAAAACGCTTTTTCAATTTCATATTCGTGTACAGGGGCTGTATTGGGGTATGGTAACGAAGGCGTCAGCACTGCCGTCATTTCTTCCTGGTCAGCAGGGTGAATATATTCATAAATACTGTTTCCTGTCAATTCTACCTGAAAGAAATGGTAAATGTTTAGCCTTAGATTTTACAAAATAGAAATTAAAATAACAGTTTTAAAAGTAAATTTGGGAAATACGAAAATTTAATTTTTAGAATTAGCCCACAAAATCAATGATTATTTTTTTAGCAAAATTTCAAAGCTCATAGGAGACAGAATGAGAACTATTGGTCTTGTCTTTCATTACGATAGGAAGTATCATTGTGTCTTTAGGACATGAAAGATTATGATGTTTCAGTCTGATAATTGGAGGTCCCACGAAAGTGATACCTACGTTATTTTTCCTTGTTTTTCAAATCGATCTTGAGAAAGAAGTAATATAAAAGGAAGATTAGTGAACAGAGAAAAAAAGGTCGTTAATGTAAAAAAAGAAAAAAGTAAGTGCCAGTATTGATCCTTGGGTTTCTTAAAGTTGATTTGTGATTTTGTGTATAATCCTGAAAACTAAAAGGTGCTTATTCCTAATTCCCATAATTAAAATATACAGGGTGTCCAGTAAGTCAACCGACAAACTTCAGGAGATGATTTTACAATAAAAAAATAAGACAATAACTTTATATGAACATATATGTCCTAAATGTCTTAGTTTTTAAGCTACGGGGTATTAAAAAGTTTAAAAAATTATAGTTTTTTTATTATAACTTTTATACCAATTACAATATTTTTAAAAAATTTGAAAGAAATCTCCTTTAAATCAAGTCAAGTTCAAAGATCTTTTATAGATATCTTATTTTCATAGATTTTGAGGTGTATGTCATTAAAAACAACCTATTTAGAAAAAGAACGTAAATATATTTACAATCAGGGTGTAGTGTAAATATCAATAGTAAAAAAGCCACGCGGTCATCACTTCTGTCTCACTTTCAATTATTGTCCTCTTTGTTGCTCGCATACTATTTAAACGACGCGTTTAGACAGAAATAGCTGATTGCCGTCCTTATTTGTATAACGCTTGTGGCTTTTTTACTATTGATGTTTACTTTAGTACAGGCTTCTAGCTTATCCAACGAATGAATAAATAAAAAAGCCTGAAATTTGTAAGATCTCGGTAAATGATCCTGTATATGTTTCATTAATAAATTCAGTATTTGTTTATTACCACATAAAATTCAACTAGAATTTTAGCTAAATGGTTTCGTAAACATAAAAACTACCATTAAACAGTCATAAATACCGTGGTAATTTTGTCTGATAAATGATTTTTAAAAATTTATGGTCCTATTTTAAGTACTTCTCAAGTTTTCTCTACTAATGGTAATATAAATATGCCATTTCATTTAAAAATGTTTATTAGATTATTATTTTTATTATTTAATAATTAAATTTACTTAAGTTAAAATATAAACAAGGCATTTATATAGCTAAAGAGCCTAATTTCTTCATGACAGATTTTTATAGACGATGTTTTTATGTTGTACCTTGCACCTGATGTTAGTCTAGAACTCGCCTACAAAGTTGTTAATATAAATTTTTTGGGATGCAAACATATTTTTATTATTAAAAACCATTGCAGAAAACAGTAAATTAGGAAATTAATTGTTACGGCGTTCACCCCACTCGCCAGATAAAGCTTCCTTTGACTTTTGGTGTAGTCACATTTCACAAAATTCATGGGTAATGTTCGATTGTCTTTATTTGTTAATTAGCACACGTTCCGATTAGTGTTTGTCTAAAATTCGAATAGGAAGCGGCCTGTACCGATCTGTTTACCGGGTAAAAACTGTTTTATATTAATATAGTGTTTAAACAGAAGGTGTTGCTACAGGGTTGCCCAAAAAATATGGTCAAGGCTATATTTAAATATAAAAACAAATAGCCGCTAAAATTTTTGACACACGCTGTATATTGGCAACCTTTATTTTTTTATACATTTTTAGGCTAGTTCATAAAATATGTATGTTTAAATAATACAAAATGTACCAAAAATTTGTAATAATTTTTCAAAATTTAAACAATTATAATTTATTTATAAAATTAGAAAGAAAAAAATTAGGGATATATTAGTCTGTCGTGTAGAGTAAAAAAGAAAGTAAAGGTTGCCATTATCCAGGGTGTGCCAAAAATTTTGAGGTTATTTTTAAAATTTAAATATAGACTTGACCATACTTTTTAGGCTGCCCTGTAGTAATCCCTTCGTTTAAATACTATATTTAATATAAAATCGTTTTTATCCGGTAAACAGTTGGGTGCAGACCGCTTCCTATTCGGATCTTAGGCCAAGTATGTATATCTCCAACCGTTTTCAAGTTTTTTTAATTTGTTTCAAAGTTATTATTTTACATTAAAAATTATTTTACCTGTGATAATCCCAAATGTACCGATGCAGTTTCAGAAATATACATGATCTTTCCATCTGGTGCTACTACGAAAATAAAACCATCTAATGTTTGTAGAAGATACGATCCAAGTTCTTTAAGAAGGGTCTCTCTGGGGTTGGGGATTACTGGTGTCGCACCCCATGCGTCCCCTAAACCTGAAAAAAAAATTACATTTAATGATTAAATTATGATGTGACAAAAAACAAACAAAATAGTATATTTTGTAACATGTAGGAAAAGTGATATATTTCGGAACGATGGGGAGGAAATATGCTTTTGCTACGAGTTGCACAATCTATTTTTTCCAATCAAAATTATTCTTTAATTTTCGTTTTAGGTATATACAGAGTGTCCGGGAAAATGTGGAAAATCTCTCGCACACGTATGGAACAGATGAAAATAACACGACAAGTTCCTATAAAATTTTTTCCGTTTAAGCCCCCTGCGGAGATATGATCCCCAAAGGGGCAGCTGAAATCGATTTTTCGTGAATAACTTTTAAAGCGCTCTGTATAATTTGATAATATTTTAGTACGATGCATACTAGTAAAGACCTCTTAAAATAGTGCCCTTGAAACTTATGTCGCTTCTTTAGTTTGCCAGGGACGGACTAGTTTTCGCACATTATTGATAATATTTTTACGCCCTGTATGGTGAAGACACAAAAAATATGTTTTTGGGTAGTTTAAACCTTTTGCTAAAAAAAAGGTACTCTTGTTTGACATCGATAAAATGAGCCGTTTTCGAGTAAAAAATTATTTTAACAATAAGAGTTTATTTTTCCTACGAGAGGACTTCAATCCTGAATCAAAATTACAAATTACATCGAAAAAAAATATTGTATTATTAAACAAAAATAAACTCTTATTGTTAAAATAATTTTTACTCGAAAACGGCTCATTTTAACAACAAACAAGAGTACCTTTTTTAGCAAAAGGTTTAAACTACCCAAAAACATATTTTTTGTGTCTTCGCCATACAGGGCGTAAAAATATTATCAATAATGTGCGAAAACTAGTCCGTCCCTGGCAAACTAAAGAAGCGACATAAGTTTCAAGGGCACTATTTTAAGAGGTCTTTACTAGTATGCCTCGTACTAAAATATTATCGAATTATACAGAGCGCTTTAAAAGTTATTCACGTAAAATAGATTTCTAGCTGCCCCCTTTAGGGGATCATATCTCCACAGGGGGCTTAAACGGAAAAATTTTATAGGAACTTGTCGTGTTATTTTCATCTGTTCCATACGTGTGCGAGAGATTTCCACATTTTCCCAGACACCCTGTATATTAAATATCACTTTTTTTAGTTTATTAAATTTAAACGTCATAATTATTTGGTATCTGCTTAATTACTATAGTATCACAATGTCATGTATTGCAAGGAAAAGTGCGGAAAAATATTTCCGGCCATAGCCGGAAAAGTACGTTACCTAGTAACGTACTTTAAACTACAATAATAATCTAATTTGCAAGTAAGGAGACGTTTTAAAAGTATGTAGATGTTCGCCCAATCGCGATCGGAGAAAAAAATATATTTCTGACCATGGCTTAAAAACTACATTGCCTAGCACGTCTTCTACCCATAGCAATTATACATTTGTGGTATTGGGAATATTTTATGTAGATTTTCGTACGATCGTCGATCGGTGAAAATAGTATATTGTGTATCGTGTAGGAAGAGCGATATATTTCCGGACTATGGTGTAGTTTGCAGGGCTGAGGCTTTGGCTCGAGGCAGAAAATATCATTTTCTTGCAGGTTGCATATATCTACTAATTTGTCTTCGTACAAAATAATTATTTAATTTCGTTTTAGATAGCATAATATTTTTTTGTAGTTCAATAATTATTATAAATATAATAATAATTTGATCGCGGTATAATGCGTTATTATGGCATCACATTTTCGTGTATTGTTGATTGACTTTAACAAACGCTATCAGTGATTATTTCCCTTAATAGAAAATAGACCAATCAAAAACCACAATTTTTCGGATAAATTTTGTTTAGATAAGTGATTAAACCACATGTGCTGTTTAACCGCGAATACATTTCTGTCATCCAAACTAGTTGTAAAAGTTGAAAGAAAATGTCAAACCTTATTATCAGTAAAAGTCCGTGTTGTTTGCTGAAATGTAAGTTTTCAGGAAATAATCTAGCCGTATACCACTCGACCTAAAAAATTTAAATCGATTAAACTGCCCAAATATCTTTACAACATTGGCTTGGCAAATAGTTTCATGTACAATAATTTTGAAAAAACCCTCGACCGCTGCGCGGTCTTGTGTTTTTATTAAATTGTTGTACATTTAACTATTTTCCAAGAAAAATCGGTAATTTTCTAGAAACCTGCGGCAACTCCGATTTTAACGAAATTTGGTATACGGGGGTTTTTGGGGCGCTGATCACGAATCTGAAAGAATTTTTTTGGCGGAAACGTTTGGTTTTTGAGATATTTATCATCAAAGTTCCAATTTGATCTAAGCTTATTTTCACTATATTCCCCCTTCTTTTTGCATACAACTCTTGATTTAAAGCGAAAGTGTCACAAAATATTTGATTTTCACCTTTTAAAACCCCGTTTTTCTACGTTTTTTACATTATTTTTGCGTTAAATTACGTGGCTTTTCTTTGATAATGCGGCAACCATACATACACATAGGGCTTCATGGCACACTGGGATTAAAATGATTCAAACTATAGCTTTGCAATTTAATGCAAAAATAATGTAAAATACGTAAAAACGGGGTTTTAAAAAGTATCAAATCAAAATTGTGTGCCACTATAGCTTTAAATCAAGAATTGTGTGCAAAAAGAAGGGGAAATATTGTAAAAATAGGATTAATTTAAATCTCAAGTCTTATGATGAATATCTCCAGAACGAAACGTTTCCGCCAAAAAATTCTTTCAGATTCGTAATCAGCGCCCCCAAAAACCCACGTATACTAAATTTCGTCAAAATCGGAGTTGCCGCAGGTTTCTAGAAATTACAAAAAATCTTACTCAAAATATTGTTAGGCAGTTTAATCGATTAAATTTATAGGTCTTGTGATATACTATATAAATATTGAAAGTATAAAAAGCATAGAAAAAGGTGTGCACCCGAGAGAAGTACATTGCCTAGCAACGTGTTCTACCTACAGCAGTAATGCATTTTGGAGGTAAGAAAATGTATTGAAAATATGTCGAGTTCGGTCTGATTGGACAAAAATATATTCAGTATTTAATTCAAGTTTTAATCTAAAAAAAATAGTGATAGAGAACTTTTAATAAAAACCACCACTTCTAGTCAGATCAGCAAAATTAAGCTACTACGGTTGTGGTTAGTAGTCCAACGGATGGCCTCAGGCAGAGATCGCATGATTTTGCTATGTCTGCATACCTATTATTTTCTCCTTTTTAAAGTTTTTTTTAAATTTTTTTTGGCATTTCATTATTAAAACATTTAAATTGAAGGCCAAATCCTTAAATGTTTTGTTGAAGACAAAATTAGTATTGTCAATAGAATTGTGGGACTACGAAATGCAACATTTTTCTGTATTTATCTCCCTCCACAATCAAAGAAAAAGGTCTTTCATATTAATGAGCATACATCTTACACGTGCAGGCCGTCTTTATTTAAGGGGCCTTATGGCTTTATCTTAAATCACGTAGACTAAAATATTCAATTCATAAACTGTAATCATAAGAAATAAATCTTAATATTATGCGAATTATTTTTATTATGATGTGATCTGTTCGCGTGTGTTGAAACGGGTGGATTTTTAAAATTCTGTTCAGAAAAAAATATATTTGGGTAGATTCTACATCATAATATATGAAGAAAACGTTTATATAAACATGGATCCGAAAATGTTCCGAAAGTTACCGAGATTCAGGGTGGTAAACTAAAAAAATATGTTTTTTTGTTAAATATCTTGAATATCCCTCATTCGATTTTGATACAATTTGACAATGCTGTTTGTAGATTTAAAAGACTTCTATATTATACCTAGTAGTCCAGTGGCGCCCCGAGCAGTACTTACCTTAACGAATGACAAAAAAATGAACGCCACTGACTTTCGTGCATTAAATATCCCTAATTCAATTTTGATGCAATTTGGTAATGTTGTTTGTAGATTTTAAAGGCTTATATAGATCTAATAAATTAAATTTACCTATAGTAGTCCAGTGGCGTCTCGAGAAGTATCTCAACGAGTATTTTTGACAAAAAGGTGTACGCCACTGACTTTAGTATTTTGATTAAGAGAATGCCGTAGCACGTTAAATTAGCTAAAACGCGATTCGCTGCCGTTTTTAAATATTTGTTTTGAGAAAAGTTGTACATAGAAAAGTTTCTTAAAATGATCCAAAGTTAATTGATTTTTGGTAGTGGTAATAATTAACACATTAAATTTCCCAAAATTACAAAACCGTAAAAATAACCAACTTTCCGATAATCTTTAGATCATTTTAAGAAACTTTTCAATATACAACTTTTTCTCAAGCAAATATTTAAAAACGGCAGTCAACTTTTACTCATTTAACGTGCTGCAGCATCCCCTAAGCGACTAAAGATTTATCATTGGGCTCTCAACTCTCAACTTTTTCTCAAACAAATATTTAAGAAACGGCAGCGAATCGCGTTTTGCTCATTTAACGTGCTACGGCATCCCTCAAGCGACTAAAGATTTATCATTGGGCTCTTAAAATTTTTTCGGGTGTTGCTTATAGTATTGTTCACATATCGAAGCACTGTGCGCTGTGTCACTTTGTTTACATGCCGGAATTATTTATTTTATCTCTATTTGTTGGTATTTTACACGCGTTAGACCGTCTCTTATCCACGCATTGTTTGTGAACCATTTGACAGCTGATAGGGTGTACAGTGGTTAAAATAATTCGTTCTTATACTAAATTAAAGTTAATATATGAATTAGGTACCTTACCATCTGGAAAAACTTGTCTCATTTTTAAATAAGACGTGGTGAAGTCTTATAATAGAGGCCTTGTCCAACTGGGTCGTGATCGCCGCCGGCAGGGGCAGTAATTTTCCCAATTCTATAAATTCTGCGTTTTCTTTTTCTCTTCTGCTGCGTGCTGCGTTTTTACTCTTTTCTTTCATGGTGCCTTTGACGCAGTGCAAAGAAGCTGCAACAAAATTAGTATGACTGTAAAAAAATGTTGAAAACTAAAATTACATATTTATACAAAAATAGTATCTACCAATGCTTTTAAAGGTTTTTAATATGAATTATCTAAATCTGATATTAACTTTTATGTTTTAACTCGAAGGCGCTACCTACACTACTTTGAATTTCTCTTTCATATTTCTGATAGTGTAAAAAAACATTACCGAGGTAAATTTTCTCAGAATATGCATTTCCATAGAACTTATAGTCTTGTCGGAACTCAATAAAAACCGTTTTTTACCCTTAAAAACTTACCTCTTTGCAAAGTCGGTCTATATAGGGTCGCGACATCCGGCCATGTTGCTTTGACGTGTTATGACGTCACATCTCCCATTTTTCGGCCATGTTGTTCAGTGCCGAGATATACAGTTTATTGTATTTTTTTCACCCTTTCGGGGTCATCCCACCCAGGTCCGACGACCGCCCCCTAGTGTGCCGTTGCCCAAAACACCGCTGTCGCCGGACACCCATCCAAATTATGGGCGCGCATTCCACAGCTTAACTCCGGAGATCGACGCTTGCCGATACAACCAGAAGCAGCCACAATCGCGCCCGTTTTATTGTATTAGTAGAACAACCGTTTACACAACAGTTTTTAATTATTATTAAGTTGTAAATTCTTTTACTTTAAATAAAAAACATTTGGGATTAAATCTTTCAACAAGTATCACTTCCAAAACAATGCAAAATGAAATGCGCAAATTCTAGACGCCACTGGATTGATCATCAGCTTTGATTTTACCCAGTCTTGCCAACTTTTCTCCGTGGAGTGCCCTTCCTTGCGTCCCCGACCTCCAACCGCCTAAAAGTTGAGAATATGTTCGCAACCTTATAAATATAAACTAACCTTGCCTCTTTCCATTTCCCGACCTTAGATCGCCCATAATTTATTTTTCCTTTAATTTTTGTTTTTTTCTCTATATTTTTCAATGGTATTCATCCTATTATATTTTTTTTGTTTCACAAATTATCTACCCTGGTCTAATAATGATAAAAAAATCGGATCCGAGTTTTTTTGCATTTTCTGAAAACATTTCTTATTGTAATGTATATTTTTTACACCATCAGAAAGTAGATATTTCAAACAAAAAAACGAACCATCACTTTTTTCAAAAATGCCAATGTTTTAACACGTGAATTTTCCAAAAATAAGGTACCTTTTCGATAATAAGTCAAAATATTGTAAAAATATTTTAAATAAAAAAAGGTGTATTTGGGACATGCACAGATACGTTTTTACCATTCATTTTTTGTAAAAGATAAAAATAAAGAATCAAAAACTTGATGATGACTGATTTGAATTTTTCACATAAATTTTGAGCTTATGTAAAAAAGCGTAAATACAAATGTTGTAGATCTTTACATTACCTACAACTTTGCCATTTAACTTATTTTCAGACGTCTTGTAGTTTTGCTGGAAATCGAGAAAAAACATATTTTACACTTAAAACTCCGCCTCCCCCTTCCCTACCATAAATCGCCCGTACATTATTTTTCCTTTAATTTTTGTTAAATTCTCTTTGTTTTTTAATGGGTTTTATCCTACTATTTTTTTTTACTTTTACCCTTTTTAAACGCTTTAGCACTCGGTCGGTCTGTTGGCTAAATCTTAATATTTGAGTATTAGCGGATTTGTAAAATTTGTAGTGTCCATCTGCATTACCAAAAAAATCGTTACTTCGTCGTTATTTGTGCAATTTATTATTCACTAGTCAAATACTCTTGAAATTTAAAATTGCAAGTTGACTTGTAAATTTATTTTAACGAACTGAAAATGAGATGTCGAAAACATCGAAATTTGCTTTGTTATATTTAATTCGAGGGTTTTCATCCGTTTATTATTATTCGTTGTTGTTTTTGCTGCTTGGGAGCTCTGATTTTAAATTATAATTTTCTCAATTGTCGAGGATGACGGTATAAGGATAACGAGCATATCGTGAAAGGGGTTGATCCGGAATAGGATGTATACTTAAAAAAAAATACAGGTTTTTATCTTATTTATTGTTGTAATGGTTTATTTTGACTGCAAAGGTATTTTTAGCTTTAAGTAGCCACTATTTGTTTAATATTGAGTGCCGCCGTATAATTTTTTATTGATAGTTTATTCCTAAGATCAGGGCCGTATTAATTATTTGGTGCGTCCTAAGCTGGACTTCTTGGGGCGCCTATTTTATCAACAAAAAAAAATTGGCGCTTCTAATTTATACACTTTATATGTGTCCCAAATCCGACCTCCCTTGGAATATTGTTCTCATATCTGGGGCATGGCGTCCCCCACAAACCTAAGCATTCTTGATTCTATTTAAAGAAGAGCTATTCGTCTCATTAATGATCCTTCACTTACAGAAAGGCTTCCCTCTCTTGCCCATCGTCGGGCTGTGGGGGATTTATCGCTTTTTTAAAGGTACTTCCATGGCTTCTGCTCTGAAGAATTGTCCAGTATAGTTCCTCCACTCACGGTTCCCAACAGAGAAACTCGTGGTTCCGCGCGTATGCATCCCTATACGGTCTTACTGGACAGGCCCCGAACTTCTCACTTTGTTCGTTCTTTTATCCCTAGAGTTTCTAGATTGTGGAACCTGCTGCCCGCGGAGGTCTTTCCTTCCCCCCAAATCTTCAAGTATTTAAGTCCCGTGTCAACAAACTCCCTCTTACCTCGCTTAACAACACCCACGGTACGTTAATATTTAGGCTTTTAACCTTAGTGGTTGTCCAAAGACTTAAAAAAAAAACAAAATATTTTAGAGCAAAAAAAGGTCCTTGCCTGTGTGCCGCCTATTTTATTCCCAGGGTGCCCTAATCAGAAAATAAAATTAAAGACCAAAAAATAAGGTCCTCCCCACTTTAGCGCCTATTTTATTCCACGGCGTCCTATTCACAAATAAAATTGAAGAAAAAAAACGCCCTTTCCTCCTCTGCCCTAAACTTTTTTTTTTAAATTTGCCCTGTCTGGCGCCTTTTTTTCACGGCGCAGCCCCCTAGGCTGTAGCCTAGGCAGCCCAGTGCTTAATATGACACTGCCTAAGATAATATTTTTTCAGAGTTTTTGTAACGATATAATTTTATACTAAGATGAAATAAGTATATACCAAAGTTAGGCTCGTCAAACCACAATATTTTGTCCAGTTTTTAAAAATCCAGTGGCCTATATTGGGTGTTTCTCATATGTGAGTCCCTTTTTTACCTTTTATAGATAGAAAAATCAAATTTGCCATGTCGGTATTACACAATTTTAGATTGTTTGATGTATTCACTTGTTTTTTTACTTTTTTGTTAGACCGGAATTGACTGCTACTTTCAAATTTTTAATGGCACCTCTGGTATATTTTATATATATTATATGACATTTTGAATACATTGACACCTCATATGTCATATTTTGACACTCTTGCTGACAAAAATTTATTTTTTAAATTCCATCTGCCATAATTTGGTTAAAACGTTTTATTTTAAGTCAAACAGCCATGGAAAAATGAAATTTATCGTCTTTTGTTTTTTACGGCTTCTCAGGATGGAGTCAAAATTTGAAAAATCCTTTTAATGGTGATAACTCTTTTTTACAAATGGAACGCGGGGGCTCGTTAGGATATCCTAAAAAGGCATTTTATTCCGAATAATTTGGTACCAAAACCATGTGATAAAATGATTCTAAACCAACCATAATACTAAATGATAAATATTGATTTATGACAACATTAAGTATCTATTATGTGTTGGAAATTTAGTGTGTGAACTTATCTTATTATTGTCTTAAAAATAGTCTGATACAATTTTGTTGTTAAATCAATAAGGGTGGCAATATTTGAAGGTATCAGAATTTACATGAGATTTCCTATGGCCAGTATGTCGATGCACCACTCGGTATATGATTGGTTTCCAGTATTTCGTCGGTTTAAAGTTAAAACTTAGTAACTACATTTTTGCTAAAAACTAATCAATTACATATGTGTGACTTTTATAAAATTTTATCAAAATATTAAACAAGAAAAGAAGGCTTTTGCTTTTTTCTCCTACAAATTTTGGATAAAATCGTCAATGCATCCTAACCATAAATGTTACTTGGCGAGTTTTACCAAGGTTAGTTTATATTTATAAGGTTGCGACATATTCTCAACTTTTAGGCGGTTGGAGGTCGGGGACGCAAGGAAGGGCACTCCACGGAGAAAAGTTGGCAAGACTGGGTAAAATCAAAACTGATGATCCATCCAGTGGCGTCTAGAATTTGCGCATTTCATTTTGCATTGTTTTGGAAGTGATATTTGCTGAAAGATGTAATTCCAAATGTTTTTATTTAAAGTAAAAGAATTTACAACTTAATAATAATTAAAAACTGTTGTGTAAACGGTTGTTCTACTAATACAATAAACTGTATATCTCCGGCACTGAACAACATGGTCGAAAAATGGGAGATGTGACGTCATAAGGCGTCAAAGCAATATGACCGAATGTCGCGACCCTATATAGACCGACTTTGATTAAACCGACAAAAGTAAAATTTATTTTACTTAATTTTGGAGCTAACCGAAGATGATAAGATTATTTTTCTTCATTTAGTCTCAAGCATGTGAATAAAAAAAAATATTAGTTAATATTATACATATTTATTTCAAGTTATTATGCAAAAAAAACGTTAATTGATATTAAAAATAGATTCTTTAATTATTAGAAAACGAAAAGAAATATTTATATTTAATAAAAACCTACTTTTGCTTATTTCCATTATCCTGTTCGCCCCTTTCCCAACCTCGTTGTTATTTAAAAATTTCATTTTAAAATGTATAAAACACAACACACTATAAGAACACACACTACACACACACGACTATTTTAAACGTTTTAAGTAATTACTGTTCTATACACTTTTCAATAGTGCAGTTTTTTTGCTCCTATATAAAAAAGCAGCTATACACCTCTGACACCTTGCGAGATCACCTGTTTATTTAGACTAAACATTTACCAATACATTCCTCTGATACCTGTCGTAAACAAGAAATCCGGAATTTCCAAAGCATTACTGTCACCCAAATAATTATTTACCCCTGACAATTGCACCCTAAAAGATCGTATTTTATCACCCCTTGTATTCTTCTTCCTTTGAAAGTTATTTTACCGATATCATTGAAAAAGGACAGAAAATGTAGCTTTTTCACTGCAATATTTTTCTAGTCGACTGTAGTCACAAGGTGCTATTCTTTATCAACTCGAAGGTTGTGCTATTGGTGGACAGTTTTTACGCGTTTCAGGTGAGAACCGCCCTTGACGCAAGGGTGAAAAGGTGTGAATTTAAGAATGGCGTCCGAGGTGGTATCTTTTTAACCGGCTTCAAAAAGAAGGAGGTTTTCAATTCGCCTTTTTTTTCCACGACCGTTAAAAAAATGCTGTTTTTTTAATCGTTAACATAAAGGTAAAGTCCTCCATTTTAGCACACTACATAAAGTTTTAAAAATAACTAACTTTTTTTTACACTTTCAATTAGTGTTTTGTTTCAACGCCTACTATAATAGACTTAAATATCAATTTATGCAATGTAACAGTAAACGCGACATCAGCTGTACCAAACGGTCAAGTTACCTTTGATTTCGTCATAATTTCTTTTAGCTCATGTGTCACTACTTTTAAAATTTGACAGTTTTCAAATACATTTCATAGAATTAAAAATTGTTAGTAAAAATGAATTTGGATGACTAAAAATTTGAAAAGGAATTCATACCGTTTTAGTATTATTTTTACAACAAGTAAGTACATAAAATTTTCTAAAATTAAATAATAAATGCATAGTTGTGAAGAGAATAATTGTCTCTTAAAAAATAAGGAGGCTATGATTTTTGTTGCAATATAATGGCTGTGCTGCAAAAATTAAAATTAATAAATTTAGATAAATAAAACATGTATAAAATGGTATTTTGGGAAATTTGTATACGATCGTAGAAAAAATATAGTATGTATAGAAGGAACAGTTTAAAAATGTAAATCCGGTGCTCTTTGATAAGAAAAAATTACAAAAAGGTTAAAGCAAATAAATCGGCATGCTTGTCTTCGCGGCCGCCTTTGCTATATTTCTTTATGATATGCCGGTTGATGCAGCTGGTCATCGCACTATGGGATAGAAGTTAATTTTTTTGGTTAAAATTCTGAAACTTACCAATCTAACTTAAAATGAGGTGCCTTTACTGGAAAAATATTATAAATTATTACAAATGCTTTTTGGAAACCTAAAACTTATTATATGTTATTATAAATTTACACCCCCTTAACATTATTATTTTTTATTGTACAAAATTAACTAAAATGTCAGCTTGTTTGGTTAATTCGGTAGTATTCTAATTAGTAATCCGATGATTATTATCTCATATGATATACAGGATACGACAATAGGTATGATTTTTTTAAATGGAATACCCTGAATATTATATCACCACCAATCATCTTTTAAAATGATTTAAAAAAATACTACATTTGATGTGTCTATATCAATTAGTTTCGGAAATATGACCATCCAAATCTGAAAATTAATTTTAAATTATTCTTAGAAGCGTAATAGAGATACATCTTCCCAACCCTCTTTTATTTTTTAACGTATAAAATAAATAAAAAACACTGTTTTGTTGGGTAGATTCTATAGAATCCATATCTTTAATCAGAATGCTTTTATCTTTTAGGATATACAGTGTAGGACAAAACATATTCAATTTTAAAATGGAAAACCTTGTAAATTATAAAAATCTTGTATCTATCCTTACACTCAGAAGTAGCAAAAAGTAGGAAGGCAATTGTAAGTACGAAAACTGATAAAGAAAGAGGTAAAAAAATCTTTGACAAAAGTAGCGAGACTTCGCGAGACTGCATCGGAAACACAACAATAGCTCTTATTATTTAAACTCTTTAACTTTTTTAGTAAACAAGGCTAATAATAAACTAAGTAGATTAAATGTTGTATATTTATGTTTACTTAAAATACATTTTTAAGTTTCTTATTACCCCAATAGAAATCGTCATATCCTTTTATAATTTTGCGTACATGTAGTTTGGAGTATCTACTTTGAAATACACAGCATGAGCCATTAAAATTTCAAAGTTGCTTTTGGCCAAAATAATGGATTTCTATCTCATAGTGTATCGGCGCTTTGCTGTAAAGGATAGAGGCGCCTTTGTATAAAATAGTCCGATTGCAGGCGGCCTTTTTATGTTTTTTGTATTATTTTCAAAGGGTACCGAATTTGCGCTTTTAAAATGTTCTTACTATAACACATGCATAAAGTATCTTTTTTTTGCTCATGGGATTGCCGGACTTGCCTAACTTCCTTTAATTACTATTTTTGTATGTTACGCGATTACTCCGTCAATTTTGGACCGTTTTTAAAAAAATTCTTTTGATTTGAAAGAGTGCACTTCCACGGTGATCCCATAAAAAAACAAGTCAGGATTTCGAGAGAGAGAGGTACTCTTAGACCTATTGTTTTCTCTCTGCCGTACGTTGTTCGTGTGGCAAAGCTGCGTCTAGATTGGTTTATGCTCAGATATCAGGGGTTCATTCAGAATCGATAACCTTGTGGTAAAATTTACCCTTACCGAAGTAAAAGAGGTACATTGTAGTGTTTTTGAGTGTATGTTTACCGATTTAATAGTAATAATGATAAATTAAAAAGCAAAAATAAACTAAAAAGCGAAAAATGAAAACCGACTTTAAAAAAAATAATAAAACCCACTTAGAAGTTACCATATATTATTACCAGACATTTTTTTATTATTATTTTTAACATTGTAGTAAGTTTTAGTTATTTTTTGTCGGTTTAATTTTCTTAAAAGGTGTTTATTATTGGAGCTATTATTATATCTAGGTGGCTATGATCGTACGTAAACTAATCTTTACAAGTCAGGAAATTACAATTAAAAATAATTTTTAGTTAAAGTTTGTCCACGATCATGGCCACCTATGTATAATATGTACATATATGCAATATTAAATGTGGCTCTAAAAGTAAGCGTAAAAACTTTTAATAATAAAAAAATTGGAAAATACTGAGTGTTCAATTAAACGAAGCCAAACAGGGGTGATTTCCGGTGAAATCGGAAGTAACGGGAAAATGAAAAATATGCGAACATTGTCCTTTTTTCAGGGTGTTATTTAATAAGTGTCCGATATTTCAGAGAGTGATTTTCAAGTATTTTTAAGGTAAAAAGTTCCTATGAACGTGTGGTCTAAGATGCTTCGCTTTCAAGATACAGGGTGTCAAAGTTTTATTTTTATTTATGTTTTCTGCATAATTTCCTAAATAATGCCGATTTCCGAACGAAAATTGGTACCTGGGGGTTTTTGACATGAGAAATTTGAATTTGTTCTTAATTTAGCTCTTACTTGTAGAGGGCGCTAGCCACATGTATATTCTCACTTTCAAAGGCTCATGACTTTTTGTACAACCCTGTATTTACATTTTTGTTAAAAGAAATGGATTCCTTAGTCATTTTTACGTAAAAAAGGTACTCTTATTAGATGACGCTAGGAGCAACCGTTTTCGAAATATTTTAGTTTAAAATAATCGATGCATACGCTTAGTAATAAATATGCTAAGTAAAGACCGCCGAAAATGACGGTTTTATCAAGTAGCGGTCTTTACTTAGCATATTTATTACTAAGCGTATGCATCGATTATTTTAAACTAAAATATTTCGAAAACGGTTGCTCTAGCGTCATCTAATAAGAGTACCTTTTTTACGTAAAAATGACTAAGGAATCCATTTCTTTTAACAAAATGTAAATACAGGGTTGTACAAAAAGTCATGAGCCTTTGAAAGTGAGAATATACATGTGGCTAGCGCCCTCTACAAGTAAGAGCTAAATTAAGAACAAATTCAAATTTCTCATGTCAAAAAACCCCAGGTACCAATTTTCGTTCGGAAATCGGCATTATTTAGGAAATTATGCAGAAAAAACATAAATAAAAATAAAACTTTGACACCCTGTATCTTGAAAGCGAAGCATCTTAGACCACACGTTCATAGGAACTTTTTACCTTAAAAATACTTGAAAAATCATTACAAGTGTGGAAAATGACTAATTTCACACGAGTGGGAATATTGTAGCACGAGGCGTTAGCCGAGTGCGACAAACCCACGAGTGTAAGAAAGTCATTTTCACACGAGTACTGTACACTATTTTTCCTACGACCACAAATTATTCACCAAAAAATAAATAAATTAAAGTTTGTCTGTTCAGAAAAAATAAAAAACAATTGAGAACTTTGCAACACTAGGGTGATATTTACTTTGCAACACTAGTGTGATATATACTTTTCCTCACTGCTATATTATACTGTTTTGACAATATTTTTACATCGAAAATCACCTACCTAGAAGCATTATATAACTTTTATCATTTTGGAATTTAAAAAGGCCCTCACTTAATAAAAATTGTATGGTTTTGTTAGGTAATAACGCTAATAGTTTAATACGGTTTTCTGCTATTATAAGTGTTTTTTTAAAAATTATCGATTCTTACATATTTTAGACACTCTTCTAAATAAAACGTAAATTGGTGCATATCCAAAATATTCCGTTTTTTAAAAAATATCAGTAAATAAACTTACGGGACCGGGGAGTGAAAAGGGGTGCTGGGTGGGGTAAAATTGGTAAAACGAGTTAATGAAACTGAACATCACATATAAAATTAAGTAAAAATAACAGTTTTTCCTCATATTTTTAAGAAAAAATATAAAAAATATGAAAATTGTAAATGCATAACCTAAAGTCCTAAAAGTAAGGAAAAAACGACTACCAAACGTCAGTTACCATGCAAAATATGGAAAGCATTTGGCAACGTCGGAAGGGTCTGATTCTATTTATGAATGGATAAAAGAAAGTGGATTCATAAAGTGTGTATTAGCCTTAGGTTTAATTAGGGATTAAAAAAGATTTAACTAGTTGTTTGAGTACACGAAGAAAGAGAGGAAGGAATTTGATCTATAGGCTTTTTTTCTCTGGCGCTTTAGGTCGAACGGTCAAGCGGCAAGGCTGCCTCTATAAAGTACGTGCTCAAAGGTAGAAGGAGATTTTTAATTTGATCTACTTACCTGACAACACTGTGCCAGTCAGTGAAAGTTGTTTTTGTGGTTATGTCTATTTTTGTTTATGTTTTTATTTTTTACGTAAATTTTAATAAATATAAAATAAGATGATTTTCGCTAATTTGGGTTCTACCGTTTAAGGTAAATAAAAGTTTTTACTGTCACTACAATAAATATGTCACTTGCAAAACCAATAGCAGTTTTAGAATGACATCATAATATGTATCACACCAGTGTTGTAAAGTACTTTGCAACACTAGTGCTGTAAAGTACTTTGCAACACTAGTGTGATATAACGCATTTTCTATGCATGAAATCAGTGTGCTAATTTGCTATTTTCACAAGCATTAACTAATATTGTGAAGAATAATTCATTTTGGTATCCAGCTAATAATAAAAATATGTGTTAAATAGATGAAAATATATAATAGCATTTTCGATTGGCAAAAATATACAGGGCGAGTTAAAACTAAAAATATGAAACATGCCTGGGAGTTAACTACTTTTATTTTTTAAAAATAGAACAAAATGGTATAAGAAAATACTGTAGAGAATTGAATTTTATGTTAAAATTTAAAGTTAAAGCATGAGAGTAAAAAAAAATGTAATTGTCAATTTTTACATTACGCATTACAACTTAAAAAATGGGCAGGAGGGAGCAAAATTTAACATAAAATTTAATAATTTTAAATATTTTTGTAAAATTCGCTGCCTTAAGCCAAGTATTTTAAAAACTGTTAAAACAATGTAAAAAATTGACAACTTGTTTTTACTTTGAGTCTTTTTACCTTAAATTTTGACATAAAATTTAACTCTGTACAACATTTACTTATACAGTTTTGTCATATTTTTAAAAATAAAGGTACTTTACTACTAGTCATTTTCATGTTTGTAGTTATAACTCGCCCTGTATATTACTAATCGGAGTAAAATTTTCTATTTATTAGTTTTTGGACCATGCGACCAGTTTTCCCAAAAGAATGTTTAAAAATTTTAAAATTTTCGGTCCATTTGTCCTCTTATTGTAACGCCTATCCTGGGACACACTGTATGTGTATATATCCCTATGTTTTGTTTTTGTTTGTTAATATTTTAATAAAATAAAATAAGAGTTGATTTGCTTATTTTTGTGTTTTTAATACATACTAAATCTGTCAGTAAATTATTTATGTACTTTGGTGGGTTTGGTTCGCTTCCATTTTTCTTATTTTTTGGCCCCCCCACTTTTGCAAGGCACTCGCCGCCAGATCTGAAAAATAATAAGGATAAATACAGCAAAAATGACAATAACCCTACGTGGGCACTGCGCAGTACACTTTGTGGGCATGCGCACTAAAAATTTACAGACTAGCGGAAAACAAACAACAGGACCGGGTTTGGAAATTTGGTAAACGAGGGTTTTTGGGGCGCTAATCACGACTTGTTTTTTTGAAAACGTTTCGTTCTCGAGATATTCATCATCAAAGTTGAAATTCAATTCTTAGTTTCACTCTATTCCGCCTTCTTTTGCACAAAATTCTTGATATAACACTAACAGGCACACAATATTATATAAACATCTTTAAAAAAAAGCTTTTTTTTAGTTATTTTACACGTTTTTCATTAAATTCAAATCTTTTACCCCTAAAACGCCTACCAACCATGCATACACCTATGTGTATAATGGTTTCGGACATGGCAGACTACGATTTAAAGCAAACTTTTATATTAATAAAGAAAGGCTAAAAACCAATAAAGGAGAAAACATGCTTTTAACGAGGGCTTTTGTAGTCAAATAAAATATTGTGTGTGCTAATTTGTGGTGTTACATCAGTAACAGTGCAAAGAGGGATAATAGAAATAAGAACAGTTTGGCCATGACTATTCAAGATGGATCGCTTCCGAAAAAAAATAGTTCGTGATCAGCGCCCCAAAACCAGGGTATAACAGAATTTCGTCAAAATCGGATTGCCGCCTCCAGACAATTACCTAATTTTGTTTCTTGGATATATACACATATTTAAATATTTTATTTTAAGTTTGTACGCGCCTTCCACAGAGTCACCCTGAAATGTAAACCGGTCTTAGATAGTAGGCACGTTTGTTTGTCTTGTATAATTTAGCAGGTATACGGAGGTGCTTTGAAAGACACTAATCTCGGACTTGAATTTTGTTTTGATTTTGTTTTCTTTTTTCGTATTTTTGTACTACAAGTAATATTGCAAAATAATGGGTAGTAGTATAAATTAATTTTTACCAATCTCTAAAACTTATGTCTAAAACATAAAATATAAAGTTATGTAAAAATTACTTAATTGGAAAACGTTTGTCCAGAGATAAAAGTTAGATAAAACTAATGGTTTAAGATAAAACAGGTTTTAATGAAAAATCGAATGTAAGTATGCATTATAACTACTTTGTTTAAATAAATGACCGACCGAGTAACGCGAAAGCGTATCTAAACTTCTGCAAAACGGTTGTTTAAATGTTTAAATACCAAAACGCGATTAAGCAGCGCAAATAATCACTTCCAAAAGGCACTTTAAGCACGTTTTAGAGATTAAAACGGGTTGACACAATGTTTGCTGGTAACACGAGCGATTGTTTAAATTTCTCGATAATTGTCGAGTTAATTTGTTGCAAGCGGACGATGTAACGAAATACTTTTGTTTATATTGGGTCGTTACTAGCATCTGGGTATTGATATTATAAAAAAACATTATCGAATGCCTGTGGCAATTTCGGTTTATTCCTGTTTAGGGAATTCTCGTTCGGGCACTAATTTTACCTGAACTGATCCTTTTTTCGGGTTTGGAACCTCGTGCCGGAGGCATATTCAGATGTAACAGTCAAGATATCCACTTCGCCGAGCCGAACGCGGCCGAACGTATTTTTATATGTAACGTGCACGATAGCACTTAAATGGACATCCAGACTGTTACATTAATCGCATTTTTGCATTAGTCAAGCGAAAGAAACTTGTGCAGATATTTTGTTTGTTTTTGGCTGAAATGGATATCGACAACATAATGAAAAGTGTTAGTTAATTATAAAATTTCAAGAAAAGGAGTAAAAATTAGTGTTCAGCCAACTGCCGTTGCTAGACGAAAATCCAAAATCTCTGGTAAAAGAAAACTCGTAGGAAGACCCTCTTTAAATAGCAAAAATCATGTGTTACAGCACCACATTCATTAAGTGTATGCGTAAAGAACAACCGTGGTTTGGGATCCAACAAATCAAAAAAATAAATTATTTGTATTTGACTGTTTTCCTTGTCACTTTATCATTATCACTTTAATAAAAATATTATATTACTTAAATATATTTTAGATTAGAGGTGTTTTTTTTTTTTATTATAATACATAATAATGTGCAAAAATACTAAATTTAAATAATTAATGAAATAAAAAAATAACAACATTGGGAAACTGAATTTGGAAAGTTTTTTAGTCTATAAAGGTATACTCCTCGGTATAAGCCAACATAAACTTAATAAAAATATACTATACCTAATTAAATCACATCAAAGAATGTGTGTAAATATTCTAATTATTATTGAAAAAATATAAATTAACTAGTTATATGTAACAGTCTGGATGTCCATTTAAGTGCTATCGTGCACGTTACATATAAAAAAACGTTCGGCCGCGTTCGGCTCGGCGAAGTGGATATCTTGACTGTTACATACGAACAGCCCTTCTTGAATGGCATCAAGAATGCTGAGGGTTGTAGGGGATGCACATTCCCCCAGATAATGAGCAATATTCCAGAGAGGGTCGAATTTGGGACACATACAAAGTGTATAAATTGGAGAGGAAAAATAATTTTTGGCTCGGAAAAGAAATCCAAGCTTTTTTGAAGCCGCGGTGGCTAATAGATGTGCGTGAAAAGTTCAATTGGCCTATAGTTTTGTAGGTAATTTTGCAAATAATAGGTGCATTGTCAAAGCATTTGGCTAGAGGTGGTTGTGTAGGAAAAAAAATCTGCTCTCTTTTATCTTAAAATTTTAAGTGACGCCACCGGTATCTTGCAGGCATTTAAAACAAAGTAACTTTTAAGCCAGTCTATATTTTAGGTACTTTTAAATACCCACACATTCATATTCTTTAACATATTTACCTAAAAAAGGTATATCTACGTGATAAAAAGTGATTTGTTTGAGCAGCCATTTTTGAAATATCTACTATTAACAAATTCACTTTCGTGAAGGGCCAAGTTAAGCTATTCGGTCCGAGTGAAGCCATGGTAGGAAAATCAAATCGACTGGCGCGCTCGCAGTGGTAACTTTCGGCGGTACATTGGGCATTTATTTTGTTTTGATTTTAATAAATTAAAAAGAAAATGAGACACCAGAGTTGTTGTGTTTAAATTGTAAAAATACCACGAGAAAAAAGGTAATTGCAAATTTTATAGTTTTTCCATTGCTAAATGGAAAATAAATCAATAATCAGATTCTCTTATATTTAAATTTATGTTTTTGCTATAACTGACTAAGGGTACATCGTAAAAATCGAATCCGATTGGCCGGATCGCTTTGAACCTAATACTACGCCCTTTGTCGTAGAATTTATCGGATGCAGATAATCCGGTTATAAATTATTTTAAATTTGGCAAAGAAAAGTATATACAATGACAAAGAAAGCAAACAAATAAAAATATACTTCTAACATACTTTTGTGGTATTTTTAAATTAATTTAATTTAATTTTAGAAAAACAAGACAAAATAATAACGCAAAGCACTAAAGAAACACTACCACAAAATTTTAGCAAAACTCTTTGTTTGACCTCCGGACAGTGCGGACATGCGTAGAGGACTACAAAGTTCTTCCCGGAGTGGCGGTTAGAGGTGCCGTACGAACGTTTTTTACCTTCGGGGATCAAGGAAAGATTCACGCTAAATTGACGGCATCTTTCTTCTGGATCTAAGCGCTGTGAGCGAAGATTCCTATAAGCTGATGGTATCCCGTTTGGTGGTGAACACGAGGTATTTCTCAAATGGCGGGAAATGGATGGGCGTGCCATGGGAACTGTCACTAGTGAAAGTGAAGGTTATACGTAACACCAGTAGCAGATCTTGGTTTGACAGCCGACAATTTATGCATTGCATCGATTGTTGAATTATTTGTTTTCTTTGGAATTTCTGGAAGCAACGAGCTCGATTATCCAGATATTCCGCCGACGAAGCCCTGGAAAGCATAGTCCGGAAGGGGAGAGTGGTGGATTCGACCTGAAGGGACCAAAACCAAGAAAAAAAATAGAGAGAGAGAAAATTTTAGC
Organism: Listronotus bonariensis; assembly: GCA_014170235.1. Lineage (NCBI taxonomy): Eukaryota > Metazoa > Arthropoda > Insecta > Coleoptera > Curculionidae > Listronotus > Listronotus bonariensis. The sequence continues at coordinate 53,359 of JACEGR010005356.1, forward strand.
AAATATTTAAACTTATTTTTTGTCCACTATTTCGTTTCTACACTTATCAGCTGTTTAACCTAACTGTCATTTTTCAAACCTTTTCCAAAACCGTGAATATCGTACAAATATAACCTCCAATCGGACTGAACTCGATTCAAATCGCTTGAAAAACAGGATTGACTCATAGCGTTCAATCCAATTCCTTACTCAATCTGATACGTGTATATCGCAATTTTTGTCGGATTAAGTTTTATCCGATCGGTTGAATCGGATTCAGTATAATGATGTACCCTTAGTCATCGACATACGAATAAAAACATACTCTTGACGCCCGAAGTAGTTTATATTTTGTTTGGCGCTGCAGTCATACTCATATTAATACAGGGAGTTTTAAAACATGTTGACGAATAAAAACGTTGAGAAATATCACATTCCGTTTCCATGCAATATTGTTTTAATAATCTTTATTAGTCTCGTGTTAAATAACCACATTGTATTTATCAATACTGTCAATTTGCTTGTTTTTATTAACATGGAAGGGGCACAAATTAAGATGGCTGTAGCTCGGGAGGTGCAGTGCCGTATTAACCATTGGGCTGACTAGGCTACAGCCAGGGCGCCATGAAAAATAGGTGCCAGGCAGGGGAGTAGTAGGCGCTAGACAGGGGAGTTTTTAAAAAAAGTTTAGGTCCGGAGTTGGGATTTTTGGTGACTAATTTCTCTGTGAATAAGGTGATTTGGAATAAAATAAACGCAAAAAGGAGGGAATTACCTTTTTTGTCATCAGAATTTTATTGCGGGTGGTGAAGTAAGGCGCCAGGCACTCAAAATAGGCGCTTACGGAGGAAAGGATCTTTTTCTTTTTTTTTTTGCTCTTTAAACATTTTTTTTTTGGTGGAAAATATGCGCTCCGGGAATTCTAGCCTAAGGCGCCTCAAATAGTTAATATGGTCCTGGGGAGGTGTGCATTTTAAAGATGTTTACCCGAAAAGTAGCTTTTAATTTAAGCTCAAAAAAACAATCCGTAAGTTTTTGTATTGCATTTTGAAACACTCCTTATATAAGTTAGTTTTTTTGTAAATATTTCATATAGATAATATTTGAAAACATTAATAAACCGTTAATTGAACGAACTAGGTCTACCTTGTTAGTAAAGTAGTTTCCGTGGGAACCTGTCAGTGGCACAGGTCCCAAATTGTAAAATTCAAATGAGTCAGTACCTTCGACCGATTAAGTCTAATATTAATCATAATGCCCTTTATAAACATTGAAAAGGTACTACTACAAGGCGGTATACAATTACTGCCAGATGTTACTTTTGCCAAGTAGACATGGAAGTACTCGGACTTGTTTAGGAGCTGTTTAATGGGTTCGGCCTCTTCCTCTTACTTAAATGATAGGTAAAGGATAGAACGATATTTAGGGTAGTCGTCAGGGTGAAAAAGAAAGGCAGCAATTTACCTTTTCTAAAATAAATGTGGTAAAATTTCCGTGTTGTAAAATAATTCCGGAATTTTGCGGGATTGTTTGAACAGGTTTAAGGTGTTTAAAATGGTATTGGGCACTAAAATGATTTTTTTATAAATATTTGCATAAAGTAACGATGGATGAAGAATAAAAAAAAATATTGGTATGTTTTTAATTGTAGTGTAAGTTGCGTCTGACGAATACTCTATAACCCCAGAATATAAAGTCAATTCCCTCATCTACTATAAAATGGTAGTACCTACTTACTTTAATAATTATTATTATCTGAAGACCTGATTTGATTGGCCCTATTTTCCAAAACTAATAAAGTTAAATAGATATTATAATTCATGTGGTATTTTTAAAGCTCTTTTAAAGATCATTTTAATTGTGATAATGTACAGGATAGGACAAAAAGTATATTTTTAAAATGAAACACCCTGTGTAATATATCATTAAAGATATCTTTAAGAGAGCGGAGCGTTAAGAAACTACCACATTAATTTTATCTACTTTATTAGTTTCGAAAAATGTATCATCATATACTTAATTTACACGTGCTTTTAATACGCATTAGCCGAATGTGAATTTCCATTAAACGCATATATAAAAGCTCTTAAATCGTTTTTAAAAGTCGGAAAGTGGTAATTTGTATTACATGTACAATATACAGGGTGTCCAAGAATATGTGGTAAATAAAACGCATTAAAATAATGTGACAAGTTCATATAAAATATTTTCCTAAAATCCCTCTTTACAGAGATAAGTGTCCTTAAAGGACACCACTGATTTTTTTTAATAACTTTTACATTACATAATAAAATATTTTTTCATATAATATATACCAGTTAGGACTCCTTAAAATGATATTCTTGTTAAACCTTTGCCTTAGTTGGCTAGGGGCGGACTAACCCTTACACAATAGTACTAATTATTTTTACACCCTTTATAATAAGGGAATAAAAGTAATTTTCCAATAGCTTAAACCCTTAGCTTAAAAAAGGTACTCCTGTCCGATATTGATAAAGTGAATCGTTTTCAAGAAAAACAACATTTTGTTTAAATAGGGTTGTATTTAAAAATTTTGTTTGTCGTTTTGACATAGGCTCAATCTTATTTTATGCATTTCCTAGCTTTAATTACACCGGCACACAAAAGAAAAGTTTGATGCGCACTGGACGCGACCCATCTACGGGTATGTTTTGACGCTCTGAATCCGAATTTCAAGTCAGTTTAGGCCGTACGGGTCAAATTTCGAGTAAATTGCAGAAAACCTAAAAAATGGTGCAAATTTTCTTTATTTCTTACCGTTTTTTGCATATTATTCAAAATTGGAGGGTGTACGGCCTAAACTGATTTAAAATTCGGATTCAGTGGGTCCGAAAAACATGCCAGATAGATCGCGTACGCTGTACAAAAACTTTTTTGAGCACCGTCCCATGTATAAAAAAATTCTGTACACCGGACGCGACCTATGAAGAGGCATGTTTTTGACCCGCTGAATCCAAATCTTAAATTAGTTTAAGCCGTACACCTTCCAATTTTAGGTAAGTTGCAAAAATCCGTAAGAAATAGCGAGAATGTTTACCCATTTTTTACGGTTTTTTACAATTTACTCGAAATTGGGACCCTTACGGCTTAAACTAACTTGAAATTCGGATTCAGAGGGTCGAAAAACATACCCATAGATAGGTCGCGTCCGGTGATTAAACTTTTTTTTTGTGTGCCGGTGTTATCGAATATTATGGGATCCTCCACAATATTGCAACAATCTTTTTAATTTCGTAAAAATATAAAAGGAAATCTTTTACATACCTTTTTTTAGTACCATTTCCGTTTTACAGTCGGCAAGTTCTTTCTGCAATTTTGTTGCAGCAACTTTCTTTCAACAATAAACTTGCTGCAAGTTTATTGCAGATTCGTTTTACAGTCGGCAATTCGCTTTTAATATTGCAAAAATAGGGCAAGGTACCAACGTGCAAAAATGTGAAAATAAAGTTAGAACCTAACCTAGCTATTGACCGGTATTTAGAATAGCTGTTAAAAATGAAAAAATCGAACGAAAAAGAGCCACCGCGGCTACAATTTGCCTCATTATTGCTGCCGCTACCCTCCTGGGGGATGAAAATTCAAGAAAAAAGCAAGAAGGTGGTGGTCACTCAACTAGTAACTTTGGGTGGGGTTGGTACCACTAAAATAACCAAATTTTTCCCAGACTTGCAGTTGCAACTGCAAGAAAAATCGGTCCAACTGGTAAAGTTGCAAGTCGCAATAAAGTTGCAGAATACGCTGCCAAAAATCAGCTGTTCGCGTACTGCGCATGCCTACCACAAGTTTCTTGCAAGTTGCAGAAAGAACTTGCCGCTTAACAGAATAACCTATTGTTTTTAGATGTTCAACCAAACAAAAACTTGTTTTTGTTGAAAACGCTTCAATTTATAGACATCTAACAGGAGTACCTTTTTAGCTAAGGATTTAAGCTACCTAAAAATACTTACTTCATTTCTTTATTATACAGGGTGTAAGAATAATTAACAGTATTGTGTAAGGGTTAGTCCGTCCCTGGCAAATTTATAAAGGCAAATGTTTTATAAGGAACCCATTTTAAAGATTCCTTACTAGTTTTTATCATTTTAAAACTATATTTCATTTTACCAGGTACTATAAAAGTTATTTAAGAAAAACCGATTGCCAGCGGCGTCCTTTAAGGGCACATATCTCTGTAAAAAAGGAAAAAATTACAGGAAATTGTCACAGTATTTTTAGTGTTCTATATGCATCCGAGAGGTTGCCCATATATTTTTGGACACCCTGTACCAAAAACAATTAATGTAATTCAAATTACAACTTTAAAAACGATTTAAGAGCGTTTATCCAAGCGTTTTATTAAAATTCGCATTAAACTAATGCGCATTAAAGCGCTTCCTGTAAACTTATTAATTGTGCAAGTTAAGTTATTGATTTGAAAATTATTCCGACTCTTTTCGCGGTCTTCGAGTAGTGCGGTTCAGGTTCACGTAGAAGACTTCCCGGGTAGGCGGCTGAGGAAGTCGTACGGGCGATGATGAACCCTTGGGGATCGAGAAAAGATTCACGCTAAATTGGGGCTTCTTTCTTCTGGGTCTAAGCGCTGTGAGTAAAGATTCCTAAAGCCTGAGATTTTTACGTTTTGGTGTTTTTGTATGGTCGAGGAGGTGCGCATGCCTTACGAAGAAACGTCAGTGATGAAAGTGACGGTTATGCACGATACCAGTAGCAGCCCTTGGCTTGACAGCCAGAATTTATGCATGTTCAGAAGTTTATCGCTGTTGTTAATTGTTTGAAGTGTTTCTTATTCATATGCTAGGAAAGTCTGGAGTCTGAGCTCGATTATCCAGATTATCCACGGACATAGCCGGGAAAGCTTATAAGCAATAGCTTAAATGACCGGAACGGGAGACTGGCGAATTGACTTAGTATCAGAGCCATAAAACAAAGAGATAGATAGATAAAGGTAATAAAGTAGTCTTCGGGAACAGGACAGCTCTTTCCATTTAATTTTTCCTAAGATAGAGCCCAGTAGACATCCTGAACTTTTTTCTGTCAATTTCACTCTAAAGTATAGTATTTAGGTTTGGTATCAATTTCAATTCCTAAAATTTCAATTTTGCAGGATTGCAGGCAAAACACGTCTAAAACACACGAATTATTTAAAATTGCTTTGATACTTTATGAAAGTCAAAGGCGTAAAAATGCATAAACCCGACTTTCCTTTGATTTCAAAAATATTCTTTGTCATAGAAGATCCTCAGTATCTAAGGGTCTGAAATAATAGTAAATATTTTCAAAAGATATTGAGAATAGGCCGGATTACTTATAAATAGCGACTGAAAATTGACTTTAGCGTAAAGTTTGTTGTTTTTTGTCACGTAAAAGGTGCAACAATGGGGTGTTTAATTTTACTACGGCAGGGCGTGAGAGAATTCGAAATTGTAAAATGTCCGTAATCGACTAAAGAAGGTTTAAATGTGAAAGGATCTGGAAAATAAACACCCTGTAACTTATTACATGATCATATTGGCAACTTAATATTTAATAATTTTTGAGCTGGTCTGAACTGCTTAGTTATTGACGTTGCTACAAGATAAAATTCTCGATCGACCTCGCCTTAAAAAAAAAAAGTTATCCGGCTATAAACCGTATCAAGGTATTCGACTTTTGTAAAAAACATAGGTATTAAAATGCACTTCTAGATGCTGCAAAAATCACTGCGAGTATCCAGATATAACTGCTTTCTGGCAGCCCCTTTTTCCCGTTACGAGACTACTGAATGGCAGAATGAGTTTTTTTATTCCCAATTGTGAAAATCGCCCCTTTAACGCCTTCAGCTGCCGAAACATCGGAAAAGCTCTGTAGCTTTCAAGCAAACATGTTCGCTGATCGAAGACAGGAAAGAAAGTGAATTAATAGGTGTGATTTAGTAGGAATTCTGTCCCAGCAATAACTGTTTTTTGGTTCTTGGCAGTTTACATTACAATTACATAATAAAAAAGCCGATATTTTGTTAATATAATGTTTTTTTCTCGTTTTAGTCAATATTGGTAAAAATAAAGCAAATATTAATAGGACTAACAAAAAAAAAGTACAATAATTTTGATGTTAAATTAGTAGCTATTAGTCTTTTAAAAAATACCATGTTTTTTGTTAACTATTAGATCCTGATCAAAAAATAGGTTACATATCGGCCCTGTGTTCTTTCTGCTGGATGCACCTTCAAAATTTACTTAAGATCCTGCCCGCAGAAACTTAAAAATAAATCTATTCTAATATGTGCTCAGTCCTGTCTCTTTCTAACTTCGATGGTACCTTCCGTATTTTTATAGAAAAGTAAAACGTGATACGTTGAATAAAATGGAAGGAAGTTGTACGCCGGTACGCGATAGGGCACCGCTACCAAGGATTAGTCAGTTTTTTTGTGATTTTTAACACCCCCGGTGTTTTTGTGTGTTATTTTTACGTCAAGGTAAATGGATCAGGGTGACTAATAACTGCATTGAAAAAATAACTTAAGAGTTGGTCTATTAGTGTTTCAACAATTCTTTGTAGTAAGAGCTTATTTTTATTAAAAATTACATAAATGATTTTATTTCTTGCTAATGCAAATCAAGTTGTTATTGTTAGCTTGCAATATCCATACAATATACACCGCCCAAATATTATTGCATATTTTCGATTTTTCCCATTTGTTTTAATGCAAAAATGCTTTAATTTCTACTATTGCTGTCCTATTTTTTTATGTTTTTACCTAATACCTATTTTGGCAACACCTATCACATTTCGGATATTTCGTTGTTTCTATGGTTACAAACCTATGGTTAGTGTTAACGAAATATTGTGAAACTGGCCGTAATAAATCCATTACTTTTTGAAATAACCGCATTTAGTCCCAGAGCCTAGTGAACCCTTCAAGTAACGTTGGGCCTGTAAGGCTAGAAATTTGTATAGTGATGAGTCATAGCATGTTAAGTACGACAATCATCACCTGGCAAGCATCAGCCCTGCACATCATCACCCTGTATATTTTTGAAAGTTTAAAAAAATAATAAATAATAAAAAGCTTGGAGCTATAAGTTTGAAATTTTTCTAAGATTAAGTATATTCATAGTAAGGTTTGAAAAAAAATTGACAGGCGTTTTCGATGAGCACAAGTACCTGCCAGGCGAACCGAAAGGTGTTGCTGATTTGGATGGCCATATTTTCAAAACTAATAAAGTTTGGTGTACCTAATGTAGTGTTTTCTAAAGCTCTTTAAAGATCTTTTTAACTGTGATACTGCTGATAATGTACTAGGTCGATTTTTTTTAGTAAGGCACCTTGTATATTATATTACCATAAAAGAGATCTTAAAAGAGCTTTAAGAAAATGCCATATTCGGTATATCTAACTTTATTACTTTGTACAAAAGCAATGAACTGTTGGTGGCTCCCTCTACATTTAACAGCAAAAATATAAGTAGATTTTGATTCCTAACTTTAAGAAAACCCCTTATACCGAATTTTGCAAATAATTTCCAGTAATAAATACAATATTTAAAATATTAAAATAAAATTAAAACTTTGAGACCCTGTATCTCACAAACGATTAACTTTTCGACCAAGGTAAATTGCGTTAGATCGATGTATTTTAGCCCAAGGAATCTTCCGGATTTTTACGACCTTGCGCAGTAAACAAATGAATGGGTGGACAAACATGCGCACTTAAAAGCCGTGGCAAAATACAAACACCGGCACCCCGTACCCTTCGTCCGCGGTCTGACCGTAACGCTCATTAGCTTCCGTACTTCGAACAGAAAACCAGAACGCTATCGACCATTCTTCCGACAATGCGGATAGTTCGTTTGGCGCCAGGTGCGTTTACCCTAACTTGCTTGCGCATAAACCGATTTTTTAGCTCATGAAATGTAACTTTTGTTTCGTGCAGGTTATAAAATTGGCAATCCATCGAGATCAGTGGTCTGATAGGAGTTTTTACAGACCATTTAGAGACACACCTTGCATAGTATTTTAAAAATTGATTATTTTAATACTACAGTTACGTACGTAGACAGTATTTTAGTTATTTTAAAGAACTGTTACTATAAAATTTTAAATAAAATAATAAAAAGGTATGTTTGTCCGCTTTGAATAAACTTGCTTTTAAGAAGTAATGGCGAGCAAATATAAAACCGACAACAGTCAAAACAAATCTCACCGTTTCGTTTCTAATTTTTCAAAGAAACAATAATATCGTTTTACCATAAGGCAAGGTGGCACATTAGGTGGTTCCGCGAACCGAACAAAAACCGGCGAGAGACTTTACACGGCATCGCGAATCGACAAAAAGAAGTCGCTAACTAACGTGTACTTTTAATTACACGGCAGACGGTATTTTACGCACTGCTTTTTCCAAGAAATCATTGCAGAAACTAATAGTTTTCGGAAAGAAAATCATATCAGAAACTGCGAAAAGCATTAGTATATAGTTTTTTTCAAAAATTAAAAGGGATAGTTAATATGCTATTCGATGACGCAGTGACGGAGCTAGAGGTGTTGGGGTCCAGTCCTCACCCTTAAAGGGGACCCCTTTTTCACCATATTCTATGGTTTCTCTGATCTCAGCCCCATTTTCTTATTTACTTTTCGTTTTACAGAACAGGTTAATTACCACAACTAACAAAAATATACCTTTTTCCTTATTAACTCCTCCTTTTAGGCTCCCCCGAACACGGAGCCCATGGCGGCCGTCCTATTCCGCTACGCTAGTGGAATCTTTTTTCTTCGAAACTAACTATGGTCCTTCGATGACCTGATTTTAGGATAATATACATATATTTGTAATTTTTTTCCGCTTTTTCTTTAGTTACTTAGTAACTTTAGGCTATACACGTTCCAATTTTAAGTAAATTTCAAAAAACCGTTAAAAATAGCGAGAATTTTCACCCATTTTTTACGGTTTTGCAATTTACTCAATGTACGGCCTAAACTGACTTGAAATTCGATTCAAATGGTCGAAAAACATACCCGTAGATAGGTGCGTCCGGTGTACATCAAACTATTTTTTGTATGCCGGTGTAATTATATAAAATGCCGGTGTAATTATATAAAAAAATCTGGGTCAGTTTTGAAAAACAAAGTTTTAAAATTATTTTGGAAAGGCTAGGGTTAAGCCTTTTGTTACCCAGGCATGGTATTAAATGGCGCTTGACTATTAATTTTATAGTCCTGCTAAGTAGACATAATAAATTGTTAGCTAAATTGATTTTTAAACGCCTGTAATGAGTACCATAAAACAGATCGAATGCGTTAGGTGAAAGAGCCATGATGATATTTATAGAGAAAATGATGTGCTATTACTGATCAAAAAGCAAACTCTTTTAGTTATATTGGTTTGTTAAAGATTAATAAAAAAAATGCAGAAAACTACCAACACCTATATAGAAGAAGCTCTGCCTTACATACCTTCAATCCTTGTTTCCTCTATTTTTTCTATCTTTATATTAATATTGTCCATATTAACTTATTTGCAATAAACTTAAACTAGTTCAAAAGCAAAATCACTCAGAATTGCTCTGACACTTAACTGTTCACCAAAAATAATTTTAGTACATGTCTGTCTACATTCTCAAAAACACAAACAGAATAAAATACACAAAGAAATACTAATTTTTCTTCCCTGATTAGTTCTATTTTGTTAAGAAAAGACGAGTTGGTGAAATCACAAAATCATATGGCGAAGAGCACGGCACGACCGTTAGACTGTTAGAGAAATTGGATCATTTTTTTCCCATGGTCACCAAAAATCGCTGATGGTGCAGACCTTGTACGTGTTTTAATTAAGGCGTTTTGTTTTATAAACAATTCGGACTACTAAATGAGTAGTTAGTTCTAGGTGATTAATGTTGTAGTATACAGGGGATTTATTTACATAAACTTTTATGTTTAGTAAGGTAAGTAACTATGATTGTTTTGAAAATGAGGGAATCATACGTAACACGCTCTTTTGCACAATGTCACAACAATCGTTGTTTCCTTCCCAAAGATTGCTTTAGACTTAAGCTTAAAATTAGTGTCCTGATAGGGTATTTCCCTTTTCGTTGGTCACAGAATTAATCGGCACAGTAAATCTTTTTGTCCATTTTCAATAAGCTGTAACTTCGAAACAACTAAACAGTTTGGTCATTTTTTTTACGTTTTGAAGATCAACTCTTATACTTTCGACTGCTTTTTGCCGATTTTTTGTAAGCTAAGATTTTCTATGATATACAGGGCACGGAAAAAAGTGTTGCAGTTTTGCAAAGTTTCATCATACTCCCATTTTGCTAAAACATTTTTTTCACTAAAATTATAATTTGCGACTATAGCTAGGACTAATATCTCGGGACGTATTTGGTATTTTTGATAAGTCTTCTGAAACAAAAGATAATCGATTTCTATTTAAACTCGTATTTTTAAAGTTCTTTGAGAACTTTCTGAACATAACTTAATTACCTTGAAAAATGCGGATAAACACTTTTCCGACACGTAAAAAAAGTATAGTTTTACTTTACAAAAACATACAGGGTCTCTCATAAATACTATACAAAATTAAATAATTTAATTCTTTTGATAAAGCAGGATTAACAACCGAGGCGCGCTTTCTTTTGTGCATGATTGTCAGATCATGATTCAACGTCAAAACAAAAAATCTTTGTGTACGACGTAGAAGAACCACAAATGCAAGTAAAGTAAAGCGACAGGTTAGCAGGCGACTACAGGAAAATACAGTGTCCTCGTCTACTATCCGCAATCGGCTTCACGAGCGAGGTTTGCGTGCTCGAAGACGTGCCGCATGTCCATCTTTGCAGCCCGTTCACCGGGATTCTAGAAGAGTTTGGGCTCAAACTCATTCGCAATGGGGAATAGCAGAGTGGAGTGGTTGCTTGTTCTCGGATGAATGCAGATTTACATTGCGTGAATCAGATGGGCGAATTTTGGTGTGGAGAGAAATTAACGGTATAAGGAAGAAAATATGGAAGCGAGATACCATTTGCGGGTGGAGGTATAACTGTGTGGGGTGGTGTGATGAGAAATGGGAAGACTGAATTAGTAATTTTAATAGGACAATCGATGAATGCTGTCAGATATCGAGACTTATGTATAAATGAAATTGTAATTCCTTTTGCTCAGAACTTCGGGGATGGTTTTATCCTGATTGATGATAATGCTCGTCCTCACAGAGCTCAAATCATCAACGGAGTTCTGAGGGACAATGACATTGAACGAATGATCTGGCCCGCTAGGTCACCAGATATGAATGTGATAGAGCACGTGTGGAGCCGAATGAAACTAAAATTGAATCAAAGAGAGGAAGAGTTTCTAAATCTGGATGAATTGGCGGTTGCAGTTAGAGAAGAATGGGAAGCTATTCCCCAAAACTTTATTAGAAACTTGGTGGATAGTATGCCGAGAAGGACAGCTGAAGTATTGCGTGTACGAGGTGGTCCTACGAGGTACTGAACAATCTATCCCAAATACGTCCCGACGTGCTAGTCCTAGCTAAATATACATGTTTCGTTTCCATGGCATTAGTAGATTTTTTATGTTGATCAGTTGTTAATTCTGCTTTATCAAAAGAATTAAATTATTTAATTTTGTATGGTATTTAATGAGAGACCCTGTATGTTTCTGTAAAAGTTAAACCATATTTTTTTTATGTATCGGAAAAGTGTTTATCCGAATTTTTCAAGGTAATTAAGTTATGTTCAGAAAGTTCTCAAAGAACTTTAAAAATACGAGTTTAAATAGAAATCGATTATCTTTTGTTTCAGAAGACTTATCAAAAAATACCAAATACGTCCCGAGATATTAGTCCTAGCTATAGTCGCAAATTATAATTTTAGTGAAAAAAATGTTTTAGCAAAATGGGAGTATGATGAAACTTTGCAAAACTGCAACACTTTTTTCCGTGCCCTGTATATCATAGAAAATCTTAGCTTACAAAAAATCGGCAAAAAGCAGTCGAAAGTATAAGAGTTGATCTTCAAAACGTAAAAAAAAATGACCAAATCCGTTTAGTTGTTTCGAAGTTACAGCTTATTGAAAATGGACAAAAAATTTACTGTGCCGATTAATTCTGTGACCATAGGGTAGGGCGGGGCTAGTTGAGCATAGAGGTAAGTTGGGCAATTAAAATATCTCAAAAACTATCGACCACACGCGAAAGCATCAAATAGCATAAAGAAGGGGTTGCGCGAGGGGAACTCATTGTGCAACCACTAGTGGTGACGCGACGATCGAGAAAAGTATCAGTGCGCATTGTTTATTTTGTGAATAAAAAGTAAAATAATTGCAAGCCGAAAAATTTTATCTGTGATAGTTAAATGTATTCCGTTCTCAATCAGGTAAGGGGTAATCTTAAGTAAATTTATTGCAGTTTTAATATGTATAAAGATTTTGGATATAATTCTAACCGGTTTTCTGTAAATTTACTTTTCCTTTAAAATTTCAGGTTGGGGTTAGTTGAGCTACAGTTGCCCAACTAACCCCATGGTTTTAAGTATAAAATATTTTTTTTTATTTTTTAGGATACAGACTTATAATAGTAAGACTACTAGACTCTACTCAAGATTTAAAAGAGGCTGCAACCCGAACTTTGTACAAGCAACAAAGAAAACGAGCTGACATATCTAACTTACAAATTTTCTCTGGAAATAGTTCGACCATACCCAAAGGCTGGTCCAAGAAAATTAGCCAAATTGAACAAAAGATAGAGAAAAGCTGCAATTTTAACAGATGCAGAAGGCATTACAAGAGAAGCAAAATAAAACTGCTTAAAAAGTTTAAAAATCGAAGATGAATTGTTAGGTATTAAATTCAATAGTTAACCTAAGCTAGTTACGTTGCTGTTTTATTAATGAGATTTGTTGTTTTCTCGTTGTAAGATTATAAATGTAAAAGGAAAATTGTCAAAATTTATTTTTATTGTAAACGTATCAATATTCAAGCCATAATTTGACTATACTTTCTAAGTGCTCCACTAGCCCCATACCCATGCTCAACTTACCTCACCTATGGGGTACGTTGGGCATACTTGACTATCTACATTAAAATAAATGTAGCTCCTAAATTCGACTTATTAGAAAGAAATTACTATGGACACTATTAATAAGGAATAAATTGCTAATCCATCAGTATGCATTATAAGCCATAAAGACCTATTTTTGAGGAGCTATAACCGATCAAGTAAAAAATTGCTCAACTAGCCCCGCCCTATTTTCATCGGTGAGGGAAGCAGCTATAGATTTTAAATATGTCAAAGAATACTGTTATTATTACGGCTTATGGAAATCGTACGGATCGTATCGACGAATTATATATATGTTTCGGTATCTTTAAATAATTTTTTTCAAAATAAATACAAATAGCCACGTTCAAAAATGTCAAAATGGTTTTTTACAACTTTGTAGCCCCCTCCGCTTAGCATGTAATTAACTTACCCTATCTTAATCTGACGCTCTTGAAAATTTCTGATGGATATATATTTGTTTTTATGATCGGCCCTGTATACGGGGTTCATATTTCGTGGAGGTATTTAACCGGGTACAAGGTATCCTCCGGTATATTAATCTGCCACGCTGTAGTAAATCCCAAAAAACCCTATTAATAAAAGATATCGGGAGGAAAAAACAGTGAAAGTAAAATAAAGCAGCTTTAGCAAACGAAAATTTTAACAAAAATGAGATCAAAGAGTATTATGTACATCGTTACACTGAATCCGCTTCAACTGATCGGACAAAACATAGGAACGTTTTCTGATTGGTCAATTTCGAACCAACCTTTGAAACTCGGAAAAATACTTGTATTGTCATGGTAACTCAACTAAAATTACACATTTGATTGTGGTGTAAAATTTTCACTAGAATTTTTATATGTGTTACAGGCTATAAGTGACAAATTAAATTTTAAAAAATGCCAAGGTAAGTATAAGCTTCATAAACTAAGAAAACAATGCCACGTTTATCTGTATATTTTGTCTGATAGCACAGGATTACCAGTATATTTAGAGATTTTACAACGCATATTGAATCATTTAGAAAGAAAACACAAGCACAAATCCAAAAATAAAGGCAAGCACGTGCGCCGAAAGACTCAAAAGGGTGCCGTCTGCAGGAACAAATAAAATTTACCCCTAAAACCTAAAATATACTATTATTTGGTTTGGATAATGGACTGTTAAAAGAAGTGGAAACGCAAACGTTGCGCTACATGCCATAGAGATAGGGAAGAACTAAACAGAAGCGTTTTTATTTAATGAAAATAACGATAGTTATTGACTATAAGGCAATAAAGTGGGTAATAACAAAAATACTTTGTATTATAACTGATTATGGTTTTATTTTACCAAATAAATGTAATATTTTTATATTTAGATACCCAAAAGCCCACATTAATTACCTATAACACTGTTTTCCCAAATTTGTTTGTACAATACAGGGGTGGTCACAGGGGGGCCATGGGGGCTATGGCCCTCCCTTTTATGCCACATCCTTTGTAACCGATTATATTTTTTAACTAAACATACCTTAATTTAAAAATAAGGACCTTTAATGATGATATGGCCCCCTTGGAAAGTTGATATGACCGCCCCTGGTTCAAACTACATGCATTAAATAAATAATTTTATAGTAAACAAATAAAATACAAAGCTGTACAGGTGTTTCTTCATATTTTTTAAACTCACCACCAGTCGTTTCTTAAGCTGTGTTTATGTTGTAGCGGTTCTGAGCGAGGTTAGCATTGCTGCTCGATCAAAGCAGCCGTAGTGTACGGCCAGATTGAAGAGCGACGAGCGTCAAGCAGGCAATCGGCAGACGAGTAATTTTTTAAAACCTAATGCGTAAATGCATGTGGCCACACCGACAACCAGCGAGCGGGCGAAAATTAACATGAAGAATTCGCACTGCGAAAAGTCGATTGTACGCCAATCGCCCGCTTGACGCTTGTCGCTCTTCAGTCTGGTCGTACACTTAGTGAACGGCTAGACTCGCGAACGACAAGCGAGTGAGCGATTTTTCGCAGTGCGAAGGCTGCATTTTAATTTCGTCCGCCCGTTGAGTGTCGGTGTGGCCACTTCAATTTACGCATTACGTTTTAAAAAATCGCTCCAGCGTTTTCAATACCTTATATTATTAGTGTAAGGCTAGTCGCGCACTAGCAACTGTTTTATTGCCCAACATAAAAGTTGCTCAACAAAAAGTGGCTAATAAATTTGTGTTTCGTGCACTTGTCTACTGGGGTGTTGCTATGTTAACGTGGATTTCACCGAGACATCAGTTATTTTAGGTTTGTTCCAGCAGAATGTTGGAAACATGTTAGCAAAAATCGTAAAATGCAGATATTGTTACAAAAGTTAGTCGGAAATGTTGGCAACAGTTGTCTGCTAGAACGAAAAATAAACAAGGCGTGCATACTGCTTATACGTCAATACAAGAAAAGTTAGTGTTAAAACTTTGTCAGTAATGTTTGAGGAAAGTTTGCAAACTTTTCCAACATGTTTCCAACATTTTAAAACTACTGCTGGAACAACAAATAATTGTATAAATGTTACAAACATGGCACTCTGGAACGACAAATTCGACGTGCGCGGAATCCGAACGGTTGCAAACATTTCCTGACAGCTTGCTGGAACAAATATTATATTGCTTTTATTTTAAAAAACAGACAGAAGAAAAACCAAAAACGGTATTCGGTTGCCGTGATTAAAAACTTGTTAATGTGCGGTACCATATAAAAACAAATGAGGTAGATACGTTCCATTATCCCAATTTTTCAAGTTCCGAAAAAAATTGCTAGTGCGTGGCTGGCCTAATATATTTATTTATTTATTTATATTCAATACACTACAAAAACAAATGTTCTAAATGGCATTGTAAAATATAATTAACAATATAACCAGCAAAATATTCATACACACACACACACACACACACACAGAGCCAGAAAAATATTAAATACAATAACACAATATAAAAAACAAGAAGATAAATATATAATAAATATAACAATATAACAAAACGATATAGTTGACTAGTTATTCTATTTTAATTCTTTTTATAACTGAGACACTCACTATTTAAAATATCAGAGTTTCGAGAAATGTCGGTTATGAATTCCGGAGCAATTCATTCACAAAAGTCCTCTGTCCATAATTAGTTCGATGCGTCCTTACAAATCTCAATTCAATTTAATCAAATATAAATAAGGTTTTGTTCTAACCGCGCTGCTAACCTCGCTAAAAACCGCTCCAACATAAACACACTCTTAGGAGGAGTATAAGTTCTCAAGAAGATAGAAATTGCAGCTAACTTCTGTAACATATACGAGATAAAAATCGTTTTTCGTTTCAAAACATCAATATTTCTTTTCGAGTACCCTCATAGTCCAAGTTTAAACAAGACAGCATTTTAAAAATTAAGGGAAGTGTCCACATTCTCTCACGATTTATCAAGGCGGTAACTTTACAAATGGTGAATAAATAATAAGAAATGTATAATGTTGTTGTAAACGGTACCCCGCATAATGTTTGGCTTCCAAATACACTAGTTAATACAGGATATAAATTTCGGCGGTGGTAAACAGGCCGCAAGGCGTCATGCAAAGTTTTATTGAACGGGTGAAATGGGGCGCAGTGGGATCTTGGGGTCAATAAAATCGTATAGGTAAGTGGGGCGCATAATGTTTTCTTTAAAGTAAGTATCGAATAAAATGTTGGTCTATTTCTAAAATTTTATTAATTACGAAACATTTGATTGCATCAAAAATACTTACCTTGCAAACAAATGCTTGGGACGTTAATACCTGTTACCATTACCTGCAACATAATTAATTATCATTATAAAATATTATTTGTCCTTATTACCCTGCTTGTCGAGTTGTAGTTTTTAAAGCAATTGTTCTTATATTGTTACTGTTGTCCCTATTATTGTTTATTGGTGAATAGCTAATATCTTATTGTATTATTACGGGCGAATATGCAGGATGGCCATTATAGCCATGAAGATAAGTTTGACATGCTAATATGCTACATTTTGTGCTGCAAAAATAAATGAAGTTATTATTTCTGCAGTTAATGAATTATGGTAAATACATGGACCTGGTATTTTGGTTCCTAAAATTCCACACCACATATTAAACCCAAAACGTTCTTGATGGGTCGATATTTTCTCTTAACACGCGGATTTTGTTGAGCCCTAGTAATGCGTATTGCGTATAAAGACAACAGTAACAATAAGAACAATTGCTCTAAAAACAACAACTTGACAAACAGAGTAATAACGACGAATACTATTTTATAATAATAATTAATTATGTTTGCAGATACGGTAACAGGTATTAACGTCCAAGCATTTGTTTGCAAGGCCTACTTAAAAATAACTTTAAAAAAATAGAAAAAATGCAATTTTTCTTTTAACTAAAAATTAAAATATGACATGTGATACATCGTTGAGTTTGTAATAAAAAATGGGATCAGATACAGGGTGTACTTTTTCGAGCCATATAAAAAATAAAGTTGATGATGGTTTCTTGAAAACGAAAACGTCAGGTATAAAATCTTAAAATACCATCATGTAGTAGCTAAAAGTGCCAATGAAAAAGTGTTATTAGTTTTTTATATCTCTTCAAATAAAGTCGGAAAAAAATAAAATCGATATAGTCACATTTTCGTTTTGCCAAATATCTCAGCAGGCCATGAAATTTTTTAAAGTTTTTAAACGGCATGTAAATTAGCTTTAGAAAAACACAACTTTTTCCTAATTTAACCTAAGCTGTATCTCCAATAGGTACTGAAATTCCCATGCTTAGGATCCTTATCTTGGACACACTGTATATAGGGTTAAATCTTCAAATTCAAAAAATACTGTAGTCTCTTTAAGAAAAAAATGCCCAGGATTTTAAAAAGTCCCATTATAACTGCGGCTTAAATATTTTCATACCAGGTGTAACTGGAGGTTTACGAATCTTGGGACACCATACTTATCAAACAAAGCTTATTTTTACTTTAAACAACCTCAGACAGTGTTTGTTTATTTTATTTACCCAACATTATCTTCAATTACATAGCTTGTTTACTCTCATATTTACTTGTTACACCTTCGGTCATATTGTTATTTTTCTTACTTCCATTTTGTTATTTTTACGATGAAAGTCTCTGTCTAGAAAATGTCTAGGTCTTCCTCTTTAAGAAAGAAGATATTGGGTTTGTTATTTTTACGTTTTTACAGACGTTAAAGGTGTGCGTGTATTGAACGTAACTATATTGTTACGATTGTAATAAAACACAATATACAGGGGCAAAATGGTTAATTCGTGCTTAAAAATGTACGAGAGCAAAGTAAAATTTATTTATTAATGTCAATAATATATTAAATTATAACATTAGAAAAATATTGTGTGCAAATAATGTCGGTCATGGATCATGTTTAATCAAAAAAATTAAGTTTGTTCGTTAGATAATGTTTTTCCTAAGTGAGGGCCGTACGCAGAAAAGGGTTTGGTGGGTGGGGGGAGGGGCGCAATAAGGGCAAAAAATGTGGTCTTCACCTACAAAACCAACCAGAATAAAATTATTTTGATTTTGGAGGGAGGAAGGAACACATATTTCAGAGACAAATAATGCTCTATTTATAAAAAAATTAGACTTCACACAACCGCCAGACCCTTTATGTTTCTATAATATTCGGAAGTTCTTACCAAATGTGAAACTTTTTAATTATTAACTTTACGCAAAAAAGTATCTCTTCATAAAAAGTCCTTCTCGATAAGAAAATACATTCCCACAAAAAATATTTGAAGGTTAGATGTACAGGGTGGCTTAAAAATGACTTGTCTACAAATTAAAATAAGGGTTATTCCCTAACTACGGGACCAAACTTTAAAGGGCGATTTCGTATGTCCTTTTATGAAGAAACGTTCCTATAAACATATGTCCGGAGTTGTTTCGTTTCTGAGATACAGGGCGTTTATAATTTTTTAAAAATCTTTTTTTTAATAACTTAAATGCAAAGCCAGATACAAAAAAAGGACCTACACTCAAAAGATATATCTTTAGTTGCTTTATAGGAAAAAAATATAAAAACAGCCTAAAAGCAAGTGAGACAAAAACGTACGCCACTGGCTTTTTATGTAGTTTTTATATTTTTCCTTTAAAGTAACTAAAAATATAACTTTTTAGTGTAGTACATTTTTTGTATCTGGCTACGTTTAAGATATTAAAAATATATATTTTAAAAAATTATAAACGCCCTGTATCTCAGAAACGAAGCAACTCCGGACATATATTTATAAGAACTTTTCTTTATAAAATGACATAAGAGATCACCCTTTAAAGTTTGGTACCGAAGTTAAGAAATAACCCAGAGTTGGGCAGAATACTGAAAATCGGTATTCGAATACGAATACTAATACCGGAAAAAGAAAGTATTCGAATACTTGGAAGAAATAAGAATTCAAATACATGAATACCCGGAATAGGTATACGAATACTGGAAATGAAAAGATTCGAATACTACTAAACAAAACGTATGAAAAATTGAAGACCAAAAAAAAAAGATCCTTTACCCTCTTATTTATTCCTATTTTGCTTAATTTGCTTCCCTTTTCTTATTCAAATCATGACAATTTTAGTATTCGGATACTGCTTACACTTTTCGGTAGGGCGGGGCTAGTTGAGCAATTTTTCACTTCATCAGTTATAGCTCCTCAAAGATAAGTCTTAGGGGCTCATAATGCATACTGATGGATTAGCAATTTATCCCTTAGCAATAGTGTCCATAGTAATTTCTTTCTAATAAGTCGAATTTAGAAGCTACATCTATTTTATTGTAGATAGTCAAGTATGCCCAACGTACCCCATAGGTGAGGTAAGTTGAGCAAGGGTATGGGGCTAGTGGAGCACTTAAAAAGTATAGTCAAATCATGGCTTGAATGTTAGATACGTTTACAAAAAAATACATTTTGACAATTTGCTGTTTATATTTATAATCTTATAGACAAAACAACAAATATCATTAATAAAACAGCAACGTACCTAGCTTAGCTTAACTATTGGATTTAATATCTGGCAAAAAATGCCTTACACATTTTTAAAAAACTTTTAGTTTGTAAATTTTATTTAAATTTTTAAAATTATAACTTTTTTCTATATTTTTATTTAAAAATGTTTTTGTTAGAAAATTTTATTTAAAAATTTTAAATTTCCATTGACTCATCTTCGTTTTTCAAAAGTTTTTTAGCAGTTTTATTTTGCTTCTCTTGTAATGCCTTCTGTATTTGTTAAAATTGCAGCTTTTCTTTATCTTCTTTTTGATTTGGCTTTTCTTGGACCAGCCTTTGGGTATGGTCGAACTATTTCCAGAGAAAACTTATAAGTTAGATAGGTCAGCTCGTTTTCTTTGTTGCTTGTACAAAGTTCGGGTTGCAGCTTCTTTTAAATCTTGAGGAGACTCTAGTAGTCTTACTGTTATAAGTCCGTATACTAAAAAAAACATTTTATACTTAAAACTTAGTTGGGCAACTGTAGCTCAACTAACCCCAACCTGAAATTTTAAAGGAAAAGTGAATTTATTAAAAAACCGGTTAGAATTATATCCAAAATCTTTACACATAATAAAACTGCAATAAATTTACTTAAGATTAACACTTACCTGATTGAGAACAGAATACATTTAACTATCACAGATAAAATTTTCCGGCTTGCAATTATTTAACTTTTTAATCACAAAATAAACAATGCGCACGGATACTTTTCTCGATCGCCGCGTCACCACTAGTGGTCGCACAATGAGTTCCCCTCGCGCAACCCCTTCTTTACGCTATTTGATGCTTTCGCGTGCGGTCGATAGTTTTGAGATATTTTGATTGCCCAACTTACCTCTATGCTCAACTAGCCCCGCCCTACCCTAC
>JACEGR010005357.1:0-74249 GCA_014170235.1 Listronotus bonariensis
TAGACGTTTATGGAAAACGGAACGTAGAATTTTTCTGAAAATTTAGCATCGTACATATTCTAACCTGTTCTATCGATCTAAAATATTTTCAGCATTGCGACGTTGCCGCTTCTATCAAAAAGTCCTATAAACTTTATTTTTTTAAATGGAACACCCCTATATTAACAAGTTTTTATATTCGCCTTTTAATTATAATACTTTTTTGTTAATATTATCCTATACCTATCTCTATTGGTTTTCGAGATAAAAATAATTTGTGTTAAATGTGGTCCAAAACATGGCCCTAATTAAACTTAAGTAAATTGGTGCTCTCAATTCATAAAAAGTTGAGGTTTTGATGGTAGTTTAGACAGACACAGTGTATTTAATTTACACCGAGAAATCGACTCCATACCATACAGGGCGTTCTGAAATTAGTATTATTTCCGTTATTCTTAAAAAGGTCAAAAGATCATTTTTTCAAATGAAACCCCTGTATATTACTCAATAAAATAAAAGATGAGAAAGAACGCTTTAAGATGACATATCATGTTCCTATACCTAAATCATAAAGTTTCCTTAATAAAGCCGCTTTTTTGTAAAAAAATATTTTTTAAAGAATTTAATTTTAAGTAACCATGGAAATATTAAGCTTATAACAGTTTGGTAACTTTTATAAGTTACTTATAAACAGATATTGACGGTGTTTAAAATAATCTTCCAAAATGAACGCAAATATTGATTATTCAAACGAAGTTCAATCCTTTTCTGCACTACGAATTAAAGCTTCTGGATATGCATAAAAATATGCCAAAACGT
Organism: Listronotus bonariensis; assembly: GCA_014170235.1. Taxonomy (NCBI): domain Eukaryota; kingdom Metazoa; phylum Arthropoda; class Insecta; order Coleoptera; family Curculionidae; genus Listronotus; species Listronotus bonariensis. The sequence continues at coordinate 799 of JACEGR010005357.1, forward strand.
TAACAATATTGTATTCATTTAAAGGAACAGGTTTTGGTAATGTTGGAGGCGCTTTTAAATTTGGCCCATAGTTAATGAAATTATGTTGTAGTCGTACAAACTTCCTCTCATTCATTTGTGTTAATTTAGGATACATTTGGTTAAATTTTCTGCAACTTCTGGCAATGATTTGATCACACTGTGCGTGTAAAATAAATAATTTTATAAGAACTTCGCTTGAATAATTATTGATTATTTGATTGAATTGCGTTTATTTTAAAAGATTTTTTTAAACACCGTTAATAACTGTTTATAAGTTACTTATAAAAGTCACCAAACTGTCAGAAGCTTGATATTTCCATGGTTACTTAAAATTAAATTCTTTAAAAAATATTTTTTTACAAAAAAGCGGCTTTATTAAGGAAACTTTATGATTTAGGTATAGGAACATGATATGTCATCTTAAAGCGTTCTTTCTCATCTTTTATTTTATTGAGTAATATACAGGGGGTTTCATTTGAAAAAATGATCTTTTGACCTTTTTAAAGAATAACGGAAATAATACTAATTTCAGAACGCCCTGTATGATATGGAGTCGATTTCTCGGTGTAAATTAAATACATTGTGTCTGTCTAAACTACCACCAAAACCTCAACTTTTTATGAATTGAGAGCACCAATTTACTTAAGTTTAATTAGGGCCATGTTTTGGACCACATTTAACACAAATTATTTTTTATCTCGAAAACCAATAGAGATAAGTATAGGACAATATTAACAAAAAGTATTATAATTAAAAGGCAAATATAAAAACTTGTTAATATAGGGGGTGTTCCATTTAAAAAAATAAAGTTTATAGGACTTTTTGATAGAAGCGGCAACGTCGCAATGCTGAAAATATTTTAGATCGATAGAACAGGTTAGAATATGTACGATGCTAAATTTTCAGAAAGATTCTACGTTCCGTTTTCCATAAACGTCTAACCTACCATCGACCGTGAATCACCCTTACTTAACGATTAACTTTATATAATTTTTAAGATATATGTCGGAGCAGTTTCATATTTGCACTCACTAAAACAGGACATTTCTTTTACCAAATGCGATTATGAAACTTACATAATTTTATAAAACACAACTTGAAAAATTTAAATAGTTTAATTTAGACAATTTCCCATTTTACCCACACTATAAGGGTAAAACGGGAAACACATAGGGGGTAAAACGGGATAGGATTTTAACATATTAAAAAATTCTAGAATTAAATGGAGAAAATAAAAAACAGTTTTTATTCTTTCAAGATGATAAAACGCAAAACATAAATATCTATCACCAAAGGAAATAGGAGAAGGACAAAATAACACTTCCTATTAATCATATCTACATAGGTCACAAACAAAATCCTCTTCGTCACTTTCCGCACCTGCGCAAGCATCGTGAGCCCAGTTGTAGCAACTGCAACATCGTATCCAACCTTCTCCTTTTTTGTCTGTTGAGTATTTACTATTGCAATAAAAACATTCAACATCTATGTCGTCTTCCCTTTCCGAATCTGAACAACTCTCTCGCTTTTTAGAATTGGTATTTTTCTTCTTCTTCTTTACCACCTTCTTTTTTTCTTTTCCCCTCAGCGATTGTATTTTGGTTTTTGAGTTTATATCTTTAGTCTTTATTTTTGCATTCTTAATTTTTAAAGTGTTTTCCAACTCATCTTTGTACGGGGTGCTCGTTAATATCGCCGCTTTACCTCCTTTTCTTTTTGGAGCAACATGTGAACGTTTCGTTGAAGCTTTAGGGTAAGGAATAATTTCTTCAGGGAAAAGTATAATCCGCTGCTGGTAGAAGGCATATTATTTATGTCATCTACTACTGTTTGTACTGTAGATGTTGTTTGGATTACTTCATTGTCAGGGGTCACCTCTCTGTCAGAACGATGATTACCTGGAACGTCTACTTCGCAGCTACTAGTGTGACCTTGACTTGTAATATATTTATCACAGCAACCAGCATGACGTTGACTTGAAACGTCTTCATCACGACCAGAATGATGTTGAATTGGAAGATCTTCATCGTGGCTACCATCAGCGTCCTGCTGTATTGTTTCCGTAGGCAATGCCGCAATAAACATGTCTTCTGTAAACACCGTTCGATTTACCGGAAATAGTCCAGTTTTTGGAACCCATTTATAGCATTCAATGGCGTGGATGCTCTAAGGTAAGCTTTGCCAAATAATTGGGGAACTTCTGCAACAGTAACGCATCGCCCTGGGTGATTTCTGAGCCAAATTTCCATTTCCTCAGTATAAAATATACTTAATGGTGCCATGAACGATACGTCCAGGGGTTGCATTCTATGACTGCAGTGTGGTGGCAGACAGAGAATGGTCACTCCATTCTTTCTGGCTTTGTCGATAATAGAAAGGTTTTGTGTGTGCGTTTTGTGACCGTCGAGAATAAGCAACACTGGGTTATTTTTTGAGGCTTGTGTGTGTTTCAAAAAATGATCAAACCATTGATCAAATAATTCTAGTTGCATCCATCCAGATTTATGAGTAACTGTCAATGTGCCGGGTGGGGATCCTTCGAGAAACTGTGGCTTCATTCGAACCCTAGGAATAATAAGCATAGGTGGAATAAACGCACCAGATGCACTCATACAAATAACTGCAGTAGACAGTTCTCCTCGTTCGGCCGATGTTAAGGTTCCCACCTGTTTCCTCCCTCTTACTGCAACAACTTTCGACGGACGACCTTGAACCGTCGTAATGCCCGTCTCGTCTACGTTAAAAACTCTAGAAGCCGGAAAAACATATTTTTCTTGGAGTGGCTCCAAAATGTTAAAAAACGCTGCAACAGCTTCTCGATTAAAGCCACGAGCTCGAGCTGCAGAAGTGGCTTCCGGAAGACGAAGGGATAGTTTATTACGTTTTAAGAAAGATCGAAGCCAGTCCCATCCCGCCATTTTCTTCTCTGAATTAAAGTAATGCTGTAGGTTGTTTTTGGTTGCCAGCTGGTATGCTAGACTACGGATAGATCTAGTTGATAAACCATACAACATACTTTCCATATTTTTGACGTAGTCAACCAACTGCTGCTCTAATTCAATGGGAAATGTGTTCCGTCTGCTTCCTAGTAGTTTGGAATGGCCAGTAGCATCTTTATTTTTCTCCTTAAATCTTCTCTCAAGGGTTGATTTTGGAACCCCAAATTGCTTTGCGGCCTTTAAATATCCATGGGTACCATTTTGTATAGCTTCTATAGCATTAGCCATTGATTCTTCGGACCACGACTGCCGGTTGGATTTTCTTTTATAAGTGCGCGGCATCTGAAAATGTATTTTATTATATTATGGGTAAAATGGGATATCCCATTTTACCCATAATATCGATTTCCCGTTTTACCCCACATGTTAACTATAATTAAACTTACCGCCAAAACTCGATCGACCTTCGTGGATAGCCAAACAATACAGAAAATAATAAATCGATCACTGGGGGTACGATATATCACCAGAGAAACTCAATTCTACACACAAAGCGAGGTGAACAGCTAAAATTGTTGAACTTGAGACTTACAGTCCGCACGCATCAAAGTAAACAAGGTGAACTAAAGACGTTACACGATGCTGCGCCGTCGACTAAAAAAGCTGCGATGCCAGTGCACGCCTAAATCATCTGATTTCGTTAGTCTAGCCGGGGTTGCCGGCTTTAGTTGTTCTAGCAACACTGATGTCCCGTTTTACCCGGTAGAGAACGCGGAAAGTCGGCAAACTCAAGGGCTTCGTATAATTTTTTATCACTCTATCCGTCACCACCCGCTTAGGGTGAAGAGGCGCTTATACCGCTTTTCCGACTAATTTGGGGTCGTAAATTACAAATTTGACAACTTTGACTACGACATCCGTATATCTTGGGAAATACCGTCTAAATTTTAAATTTTACCGCAAATCTACTTATTCCACTTAAGGGAAGGCCCAAAAAACTGCTCTTCGCAAAAATCGTGCATGCGCTAAAAGTTGACTATAATAAATCTGCAAAACTTTCAGTGAAATTATTTCTTCGCCATCTTCAGTTATATATGTTACCGAACATAGAAAAATCTATATAAGAAATAAAACTGCAGAATGTTCAGGAATAACAACTATATTTTTATCATAATATTCCTTTACACATGTACATTGATATTTACCTATGTTCGATGCCTAAAAAGCCAAAAGATGCTATGGATCTAAATTTTCTATGTCTTTTTACATTTATTTAACAAGTAAATAAAATTTACAACAGTTTTTCATACATTACATACACGTTTAACAATATTGCCACAAGCCTCTAATAATATCTGAATTAACAAATAATGTTGTTTAAGTTAAAGTAAACACATAGGATAACATAATTTTAAATCAGTTGATGTTTCCTAACAGATCTTTTGATTTTAAAACAGTATTTGTATTTAAAAATTTAAGCAGTTAGAAATCACACGTTATCTAAAATATTAGGTCGACAATTCAAAATTTGTTAGTTCAAATAGGTACTTTTGATAAAAACCATTTTTAAATTTAACAAACATTTGCAATTTATAAAATTCTACATTATTGTATACATGGAAGACTACTGATTTTGTTGAGTCCTATATTAGTGTAAATAACTATATAACTAATTAAAAAAGAAAGTTTAAAAAAATGTTGTAATTTATGTGTGACTTTATTAAAAATGCTACATGAATATAAAGAGTGATGATATTTTTTTGATATATATGACAGTGTCATAGTTCATTTTTACCTTGTAGAATGGGGCAAGGTTTGTACATTTAATATCAGTGTGATATCTCAAAAATTACATTTTCTACTTTCTTTTGTACACGCTTAACAGTTGAAAATAAAAGGCTATTTATTTAGAAAGCTCTATTAAAAAAAAAAACATAATTAAATACTGAAAATATAATTGTCTTAAAACTTATGAAAAACCCGGGTTCCAGTTTTTTCCTTCTGACCATAAATTTTGTTGGTTGCTATTGTTATTTTATTTTAATTATCAGTACGACTTTGCAGCACTTTACTTATCTCTATATTTTGTTTGTTTAATATATTAAAAACAACTTTATATTAACTCTTATAAACATGTATATTTTTGAGTTTTTTTTCTAAGATGTGAACTAGCTTTTACGTATGCTTTGTGCAGTAAATTGACTATTCAGATTCACATATTAGATAACAAAAAATAAACATTTTAATTATTTGTAAATTTGTTTTAAACTGCATTTTTTAAAAGACCTGATGAACAATTCCAATAACATCAAGTTTGCAATAAAATGCAATGTTTTGCAAGAACATATTTATTTGTGTACTGATATGATTTGATATTGAAATTATATTTTTATTTTAATTTTAGTAATACTATAATTAAACATAAATTTTTAATAATTACTGTGTAAAAATAATGCATATTGAATTTCAAATACCAGATATTGACAACAATATGAGCCACTTTTAGTGTCTTTTTAATTTAAATAATTTAATAATTATTTTCAGTACCTTATAATCTCTTGTAATTATAAAAATCGATGGTTTTTAATTTTTTTAGGTAAAAAATAAATTTTAGATTTTGCTACATGCCTGATGTAACATGTTGTTGCAAACTTAATTTAAAAAAATTGTGAAGTTTCATGTTTCATTGTCCAAAATATTAATATCCCAATGGAACAGCGGTAAAAAGTATATTTATAATAAAACAGCAAGTATTAATGCTAAAATATAAGTTTACATTTAATTTCTTTGAATTCAAATTTATAATACAACATTATTGCATTAGCTACACAGTTTAATAATAAATATTAATAATTTTTATCACTATTTTAAATATGTTTATATATTTTTTAATAGCTTAAATAAACATTTGATAGCTATAACAAAAGTAGAATTTTAAAATGTAATATGTACCTAATTATTTAAATTATTAAGCTTATAACAAACATTTGGCCTAAATTATAGACTAGAATAATGGAACACTTATATTAGTTTATAGGGTATAGTTTTATACCTAGTGGCAACAAAAATGTGCTTAAAGCAATGATTTTATTACTAATAAATTAATAATTTTGAGATTTGAATATGTTTAATTACAACTAAATTTTAACAACTTATTCAATTGCTTATTGGGCCATTATCAGTGATAACATTACATTCTGTTGTCATATTTAATGTGTAAAGTTATCACTGATTTCTAAACGGGATAATTTTTTTCTTCGGTTTACATTTTTATTGTTTTGGAGTAATTTACTAACTACCTATAATTTTTTGAAATGATGACGCCGACTTATCATGTTTATCCTTAATTACTAATAAAACTTAAATCACCTAATTTCAACACACTATAAACTTAAAATTAAATTATATTTCACCATATTTTTAAGTTTCCTTATAATCTAATTTGATATGTTTTAAATTGATAATATTGGTTGTTAACAAGACTTTGTTAAGTCAGTAAAATGTATGTATGTTTAGCGTATTATAATTTTAATATTTAAAATTTATTCGTTTTATCATTATTTATTTATAACTTTGTGGGCACAAGGTTGTCTAAATATATTTATTTTTTAATTTATAAAAAAGCGGGCCAAAAATTTAACTCCGATATATTTATAATTGAGTACGTTTTTTAGACATCCCTTATTTAAAAGTTTTTAACATATGACCATTAATATTTTTCATCTTCTACCAAAATATAAAAGTCAATTAAGATAAATTTACAGCACCTACATAATTTGATTTTGTTGATAAATAAATTTATTTAGTTAATTCCAATGCAGTTTTAAAATAAATTTGGTAAATTTTATTATTCCACCATAAAGTCTAACAATAAAAATATATCTTTTAGAAGTAACAGTTAATTGCAAGGATATTTTACCAAAATAAATTTGTATCTAAGAAAGTTTAACATTTAGGTAGTAAATATATTTATATTGATGTAAACAATAGTACGTTTAACAATAATTATTTTTGTTTTATAAAAACATATAATTACTTTTTAACAAACCTAGTTATATAGGTATGTGCGTTAATGTAAATGTTAAAGTGAAAGTTAATAACAGCTGATAATCGGACAATAATACTTAAAATAACATAGCTTATACTCTTCTTTTATTTAAGTTTTTTTTGTTAAACTATGTAATATTATGGTGAGACCAAAAGGTTTAATGTTTTTTAAATTGGTTATATTAGCGGTAGAAACCCTGACTTTAGACTAATAAGATGCTAAAAAAGAATTGACAAAATAATTGACATCAGTAATAACACTACGTAAATAAGTAAATGGGCAATGAGGTGACATACATTATTTTTAAAAGAATTTGTTTGTTTTTAGTAATGGCACCAAAGCTTGACTTTAATAATAAATAAATAACATTTATTTAAACCTTCTTTAAGCTACCTATAATTTAACAACAATAAATTTTAATAGCTGCTATAACATCATGTATGATTACGTGTTCCTATAGCATAACTTCAACAAAAGAAATATATCCTACATTCCTAAAATTGTCTAAAAGATGGTGAAATATATAATAATAGGCAAACATATATCAAATATCTATTTATTCTCCGGATTACATAATGGCATTATATTGGCATCAATATTTTAAAATTTTAATTAAAATCAAAAAACATTTTCACTTAATTCTTTTTGTAATCTTATAACAACACGTCCTTTAAATTCCAGAAAATATAATATAATGACAAGTTTTTCTTATATTAAAAAAATTGCTTTCGTCTTAAAAGTTATGGTATGATTAGTGAGATCATAAACGTTAATGTTTAAAAGGTTTACTAAACACATCTGTTTTAGCCACCAATTAGATAATTACTATTTATTTATTCCATAAACAAACTTTAGTTAAATCTGCACTATTGCTTATTTGTTTAATTTGAAAATTTGGTTACTTACTATGCTTGAAGCATATATATACAAAAAAGACTTAAATGTTTTCCCTCAATTATAAACGTAAAAACAAAGTAGGAATTAAATATTTATATATTATTAAAAACAAGTAGTAAGTTTGAACCCATTAAAAGGCCTTTTTAAAAAATATATTAAAAAAATATTTAATTCCTACTCTGTTTTTACGTTTATAATTGAGGAAAAAAATTTAAGTCTTTTTGGTAACTTTAAATTTTCAATAATAATGAACTAACAACTAACCAGTAGTGCAGAATTAAATTCAGTCAGTCTCTTGTATACGGTGAATTTGAGTATCAAAGATTTAAAGACTTCCTATACGCAGTAATTCAATTACAAATATTTTAGCACCTAAAAGTAGGAACCACTTTGGAAAACAAATGTTTTATCTGTAATTGATTTAAATTTAAAATATTATGTTAAAATAATTATGAATAATTATCAGTATTTATAACATGTGAAATCATTATTTTACGTCGTGATTAGTTAGATTGACAAAACAGCAGATATACATAAATGTCGTGCCAGCTCGATACGTTCAATTGAGTTTTGGTTGTTGAGTACTAGCAAATAAAAAATAAGACCATAAAACATGACTTAGAAGGTAACTCCATAGGTTGACGCGTTAGTCTCGCTTTGTCGTTGCTTTAGACCATGTTTGGCCAATCGCTCGATCGCGCCTATTATTCCAGTCGATCGTGGCAAAGCAAAAAATATAAAAACGTAGAACACACGGCATAACATTATTGCTAACTGCTGCAATACATCATCATGTATTATTTTTACTGCCGAAGTATGTAATTAAAGATCGCATTGGCTTTGTCAGTGAAAAGTCGATTTTGAGTAGAAGCAAGTAGGCCACGCCTGGTTTAGAACGTCCTCTTTCACGCATTAGCAAAATTGCCCTTGAACATTTTATGGCATAGAACGTGTATATGTATTTTCTACATATTGCTTAAGTTATGGAAAAAAAACAAACACTTTTGTAAATTGAAAATACGCAGATCTTTTAGAATTTTGGTAAAAAAGAAAATGTACAGAAGGTAATTGCGCCCAAGGAAGATTTTCAGAGTGTGCAAAAAAAATAAGAAAAGGTCCCCAACCTAACAAAACGACCTTAATCTATTTACATACCTATACAAGGCCCAAATTTTGAAGAGCAAAAAAGATCTTCAAAAGTAGGTTTCACACATTTTTCTCTTGTATTTATGTACCGCACATATACAAATGACAGGGGGTGCAAAACCTTCAAGACCAACGAAAACTTGATTTTACCTATAGGGGGTGCAAGTACACCCCCTTCTGGCGCCCATGCAGAAAGTGCTAAAATGAATAATTATTATTAACAGGAAAACAATAGAAAAACGTTCTTTGAGTTTCCAATACCTGAGTTAGCATTAGCCTTAGTTTCAAAATCTATAAAATGAAATACCCACCTTTTATGTTTATGGTTTAATAATAGGTATGAGCTGTGGGTAGTTATCGTGTGTTGTTTGCACTCTGCATAAAAATGTTTAATGTCAAGTGGGCCATCGTCTTTGTGTTAAAATATTTATAGTAAAACAATTTTGATTAAAAAATAAAATCATTAATATACCCTATTCGTAACTAGTTGGTATTTTAATACATGCTGATTTGTTGAGCTACTAAAAGGTATTTCAATTAGCCCGCTTTTTATAAGCACCTGAAGGTTTCTTTCTATTTAATAGTATTTAACAAATAAATTACATTGTACTCTTAATTTGACGAATTTTTTGAAATTTTACTCTACAATATTGTTACTTTTTTTTACCTGATTTAAAAGAGTACAGGAATAATAATCATAAACTGTCAACAAATCAACTTGATATACCTACAAGTACATTATTTAAGATAGTTTATTTTTAGTTCTTTTCGAACACACATAGAACCATTGAACCATTTACATCAAGGAGAAAACAGTAACAGACGCCTAAAATGTATACGAATGACACTGTGAATATCAATTTATATTCTAACCATAAAAAGTGACGGTAATCTTTACAAGTCATGTCCAAGGCGGTCCATTTCATTTAACAAAAATTCAATGTCCTTTTCAGTAACAGCTGCAGAAGAGATGATGTTTCTAAAGAAGTTTGGACGTCGATCGTCTGGTTGGTAACCAACCATTAAGGTACCAGCTTGCATCATTCTGGCTTTAAGGACAGGACACATCTAAAATTTGAATAATATGACAATTTTTTTCCACATCATTAAATACACCAATCAAAGACAACCATTTTTTAAATAAATTTTGTTTAAACAAGTAATTAAGTCTTAGGTTTATTTAGTTTGGAATTCGTTGGAATAAAGCATATGTACTGTTTAACAGCGAATACATTTATGTCATTCAAACTGGTTGTCAGAGTTTCAAGAAAATGTCAAACTTTATTATCAGTAAAATTCTTTGTTGTTGGCTATGGATGGTGGAGGGGAGGATAACCATCTTTTATGGCGGACAAGTTAAAAAAGTGGCCGTCGGAATGTCGCAAATTGGGGTATTTCTTTCCTTTTTATTTTGTATCTATCTGTCCTTTTTCATTTTGTATCTCACTCTAATAATTCATGTTCATTGGTTAAAAAATCTCTTCTGGCTACTGTGGAGCCACCTTAAGTCGCTCTTTTCGACGGACACTTTTTAATACATTCAGATGGTACTCCTCCCTCTACCCACCACATTGTTGGCTTAATCTAGGATTTTCAGGACATTATCTAGCCGTTTACCACTTGTCCTATAAATTAAAATTGCTTTAACCATTCAAATATTATTTGCAAGCTTGTGCTTGGTAAATAGTTTCACGAACAATAATTAAACTAAATATGATTTAAGCACATCGAATTAAAAAATGAAAAATAATTTTTAAAATAATCTAAAAACAATAATGAACGGAAAATACTAGTATTATTGTAAAAAAGCGTCAGGTGCTCAAAATACGAAAAATATGGCATACTGCTATTTTTCACTTCTTGGTTCGATGTGATTTTCAAGCGTGTCTTCTAGTTTTTTAAACTGAAATTATTTTTTACTTTTTAGTTTATTATGCTATAAAAATTATGCTTGTAGTGACACCTAGTGTTCAACATTAAAAACAGTAATGTTAAGTTCGGTTACAGGGACCTATATCTATAAGATGAAAGCGTGTTAAAATCACATATAATGGTTAAAATCCAAGGCTATGCTGTAGTGACACCTAGTGTCAAACATTAATAATTGAGAGTTACAACATACATACATACAGTGCCTTTCTTTAATGTCCCCCTTCCATAAAAACGTTTTAAAAACCATTGACCGCTTTCAGGTCTCGTGTTTTCAGTAAATAGTGAATGTGTTTTAATTTTTGTTTTGAACATATTTTTTTTTAATTTCAATATGAAAATACCTTGTACTTATAGAATAAGTTAAAATAATTTAATTCTTACGCAAAATAGAAACATATTAATATATTCAATATACTTAGGTATTCAACGTAATTTCAATAACAGCTTTGAATGAAAAATTAAAATGGTATTTAATACATAATACAAGGTTACTTATTATAAACCGATTATCTTTAATACATTTTTAAAATTTTTATGTAAAATTTAAATTATTTAAATTAAAAAAAAAAAATTATAACTATAAATTAGCTTTTTGTAATCAAAGAAAGTTATATGAGGTATTGAGACCCAGAGCAAACCATTCCACAAATAGTAGATTAATTCCACTTTGGCTAGTGGCGCAACTAGCCACAGCTTTTTTGGGGGCTTAAGCCCCACTTTATAAAATATATTTTTCAAAAAAAGTATTATCTTTTAAATGCTTAATAACTTTGGGGAAGCTATTTGTCTTCTCCCCTAATTGCGCCCCTGACATTGGCTCCGATAAATTATTAGTTCTATGCCATTAAAAATACGCGAGCCAGCACGTGTCTTTATTTGTGGAATAGACCGCTCAGGTTCTCAACCTTTCATAATATATATATTTAAAATATATTAGTGTTTTTCGCCAAATACCGGGTGTCAACGAATTAATTAGACAAGCCATAACTCGCAGAGTATTAGACATATTATTTAAATATGATATTTGGTATAGGTAAAGGGTACGGAAAGAGAAGAGTTTTCGTATATTTTTCACTTTTAATGCACTTTCGGTTTGACCGGAAATGAATCCAATTTTAAATGGAACACCCTGTATATTTTGATATTTTTTGTTTCCTAAGACAATTCTAAGTAAGAATGTGATATTTTAAAAAGTTTTTAAGCCTACTTGATTTTTTTACAGCCATTTTAAATATTGCATCTAGGTGGCTATGACTGAGCGTAAATTTATCTAGTGGCCCTAGGAGATGTTAGAAAAATACAATCGCAAAGTTTTAGGCACTAACAGAAAAGATAGGAATAAAACAATTTGGCAATTTTACATTTTTGTGTCTAACTATTATTTTTTAAATGGCAACCCTCTTTAGACAAGCATTTTTTGAGTAAATATTTTTTTGACGAATCTAACAATACCAATTTATTTGCAATCTGATTAGAAATGAAGTCATAAAAAAGGGTCAGAGCCACGTAGAAGCAGTACTTACAGATGGCTCTCAAAAAATCAAGTAGGCATTAGAACTTTTTAAAATGTCAAATTACTATTTAGAATTGTCTTAGAAATCCAAAAATGTCAAAATAAACAGGGTGTTTCATTTAACAATTTAAAACTGTAGTTATTTCCGGTTAAACCGGAAGTAACCAAAAAATAAAAATATGCGAAAACTTTTCTTTTTTATTACCAATTACATTTACCTTTATTAAGTCTCATTTTAATGTATTCAATACTCTAGAAGTTATGGTTTGTTTGTCTAATAGATTCGTTGACACCCGATCTAGGCTGGGGCTTAAGTTCCCTCAAAAATCAACGTCTAGTTGCGCTACTGGTCGTGCATCTTAAAACAACGGTGTTTTAAATAAATAATATTTTTAGGTATTAAGGATACATTTAACTCATGAAGGCCCGAGAGCCCTTTTCATCTCCAAGGGGCCCTTCTAGGCTTGGGGGCCCCGGGGCACTGTCCCGCCTAGCCCCATAGTAACTACGCCACTGTATTGCAGAAACCTTAAAGGTCAATCTTAACTCAACGTCGACATTTGCCTTCAAAACGCTTCAATGCTGCCTTCCCATTTACCAGGGCCGGATAAACTCTATCGGGGCCCTCCGGTAATGAAGCTGTCGGGGCCCCTTTGTAATTGTTCTTTCATCAATTTCAACCAAATAAGGCCTTTTCCTTGTTCAAAATTATAATGCCGAAAATTCTTTAAGCATTTCCCCTTGTACTATTAAAAGACAAAAAAAGGTCATCCCCATCTTTAAAGACTTTTCCACTTTTATCAATGGATACGGATATTTAATCACATTTCACAACCTTTTTTCTTATTTTCTTTTACGGGGCCCCTATTTCTATTTATGAATATTCCGGCCCTGCCAATTAGGGGCTTTTAGCTAACCCACTAAAAAAATAGACTTAAAAGATACCATTAATTTTTTTGCAGCATTTTAGAAAATAAAAATTTTAAGGAAATTTTTTACATTTTATGTCTTGTTTTTCAAACTTAAAGCTTTTTTTTATATCTACAATTTTTATTATTATTACAAGGGGATAGGGTTGTCCAATTTTAAATATCAACGTTAGTAATGAATGCAAAATAATATTTTAGCTACCAAATTGATATTAATTATAGTAGGTTTTAACTGACACAAAAATTGAAAAATAAAACATGATTATTAATTTTTTAAAGTTTTAATCAGTTTAAGTAAAACAAAAAACAAAAAAATATCTTAATTTTTATACCATCGGAATAAAGTTAATAAATAACTTAAAAGCTTAAGATAGGAATATTACCAAAGATTATAATAGCTACCGTAATTGAAGTTCAGTTCAAATGGCTGCATTACAAACGATTTATCTCCTCGAGCTTATATGGACAGCTTCGCAGTGTGTATAAGCGGGCTTATGAGAGGGCTTCGATTTTGGGCGCCGATTTTATTACACGTGTCCGTAATTCTATTGCGGTAGCTATTATATTCTTTGATATTACTATCCATTTAGTTTTACCTTTCCAAGTTCTTGCTCTCTGTGCTTATTATGAGGCATATTTCTAAGCCGACTGGGAATATACCAAAAACTAACGTTTACCATTTCGGGTTCCATGATAAGGTAAAATTTGTCCGGTTGATCTTTAATTCTTTTAACCATGTATTCAGATAGTTCCATTAGTCGATCCATGTGTTTTTCAAATCCATCATCACCCTGAAAATATGTTTTTATATACGTACACACACAAACTTAAGGGCGAGCTTAGACAAAACTACTTATATGTATAATTGCCACTAGTGGTCATTATAGACTGCTATCTTACGACTGTCTACGGATGGGGTTTACAAGAAGGCAAATAGTTAAAAAAAATATTTTTTGAGAAAAGTTAATCTTTATATTTTTTTTGTAAAAATAAAATATTATTTGCAGAAGAGAACATGGTAATTTTGTAAACAATGTGCAAAAACTTAAAAAACATGATTTTTGCAAGAGTAAATTACCTTTATTTTCATTTTTAGACAAAACTTTATTTAAAAATGTAGTTAGACTAGCATTTTAAATCACTTTATTTATTTTACAGGGGCATCAAAAAGTTTCACAAAACTAATTTTGGGCAAATTCCGAATTAATTATTTTAATTGTTTGTAATGAAATAGCCTAAGAAACTCTCAATATTTGATTTTTAAATACCTGTTCCCCTAAATTGATACGCAACACAATTTTCCAGCTGTAAGCAGGTCCGGATTTAGAGGTGTGATGGCTCCGGGGCAAAGAGCCTCTGGGGGCCGCCTCAAAGCAAGCAAGAGCAAAAAAGTCCTTTTCAATAAATAAGGCCACTGCCTCGCTTGCCATCTTCCTTAAATCCGGCCCTGGCTGTAAACGAATTGAATCAAGGCGTTTTCGCCAAATTGTGGAGTTTAATAAAATGTTGTATTATTATTTTTGTCAAATACAAACTTTTTTAAAATACATTGTCTGAGTAGCAATTTGCTAAAAAAATAAAAGTAAAGGTAGTTTATTCTTGGAGAAAAATCATGTTTTATAAGTTATTGCGAACTCCTGTAAATAAATCAACATTTTCTCTATACTCATTACCGTTGTATTTTTAATCATTGACCCAGTCATTCCAGAATTATGTCTAGTCCTCATGTGAATAAAAATTGCGTTAATCCAGAACTGCGGATTGGCGCAATTTTCAAAAGGTCGTCCGTTTATACAGGCAAAAAACATACCTTTAGATTAAAAATTTGACCAAGGCTAACTTTTAAGCTAACAATATTACCGGAAATACCTGACAAGCACACAGGAAACAAGAAAATTTGCGGAATCCTTAAAAAGTTAAATATTTTCAACTTGTTTCCTGAACTGACACGGATTTGTCACTTTTTTAACATGGCTGCTGACAGCCCAATGAAATTTCGATTTTGAAGTCACGTGATTCTGGAGTTCCTAGGCTCAGCAATATTTTGCCGCATTACAAGCGATTTCAACTTTGGATTCAATTTGTACACACAGTGTGGTTTTTAAAAGTCCCCTCCCCTTTAATTTTGAATGGAATAAAATATTGAAATCCAGTGCCGTATTAACCATTAGGCTGACTAGGCTACAGCCTAGGGCGCCATAAAAAAATAGGCGCTAGACAGGGGAGTTCTTAAAAAGTTTAGGTGGGGTGGGGATTTTTGGTGAATAATTTTTCTGTGAATAAGGTGCTTTGGAATGAAATAGGCGCAAAAAGGAGGGAATCACCTCTATTTTTTTTTGTCATCAAATTTTATTTCGGGTGGTAAAGTAAGGCGCCTGGCACTCAAAATAGGCGGTACGAAGGAAAGGACCTTTTTTTGCTTCTTTAAAAATTTTTTGTGGAAAATAAGCGCTCCGAAAATTCTAGCCTACGGCGCCTCAAACAGTTAATACGGCCCTGTTGAAATCATCAAAGATTTAGGTAAAAGGAAATCTCGACCCAAGGGAGCACTAGCAACTTTTTTGTCAAATCATATAGCAGCTTGTTTTAAAGGCCCTTCGATTACATACTTATCGCCGCTTTATTTTTAAAAATCGACTCATTCCAGACTTACTAACCAATGCTAAAAAAACGCACTGTTTCTACAATATTTAGGTCATATTTTAAACGCTTGTAAGTCTGGAATGGCTGAGCCGATTTTTAAAAATAAGGCGGTGTTAAAACGGAAATCAAAAGGCCTCACTTATACGTAACCATTTACTTAAATTTTATATACTCTATCTTGATATCTTGTACCATTTAAAAGATAAAGGGAAGGGCTTTATAAGGTTATAGCAATAAGACAAGGAATGTCAATTTTTATTCAAATAGAGATTATTAGCGCAATCTTTTGGTACATCATAATATTTTTTTATTAATAAAGAATAAATATTAAATTTATCATATCTCAGAATGTTGCTTTTGGGACAATCCTTGTTTTATTCATGTACCCTTCTTTTAAAATCCTCACTGTATAGGTACTTTTATTTGATTGCATAATCCAGTTATTGTTTACCGGTTACAAAGATTTTTAAAATAAGACCAAGTTGCGCAAGATTTGAAATTTGAAGTATTTTTGGAGATAAGTAAAATAAAAAACATTATCGTTTTAATAGTTTTCTTTCTCTTAAAGTAGTATACTCATGATATAGTTTTAAAGCTGCGTTTTAAAACTGGAATTGAATGATTAATACAAGTTAGGTAGGACTGCCTAAAATGGTATCCGTATAAAACATTTATTACCTTCATTAGTTCGCTAGGGCCGGACTAACCGTTACACAATAGTGATAATTATTTACACCCTGTATAATAAAAAAATTAAAACAGTATTTGGTAGCTTAAACCCTTAGCTTAAAAACAGGCACTCCTGTTCGATGTCGATATATTAAAGCGTTTTCGACAAAACAAGTTTTTGTTTAGTGGGGACATCTAAAAACATTAGGGTATTCTTGTTATGTAACCACTTAAAAAGTAGAAAAAGGACTTTACCAAAGCATCCTGGTGGGTAATTACCTCCTTTACTCCTCCCCCTTATCTACGCAAGTGCTAAAAATAATGTTGCAGCATTGTGGAGAGTCCCATATCCTTCGATAAAAATTAAAGCTAGAAAATGCATAAAATAAACATATGGAACCATCAAACAAAATTATTAAATACAACTCTATTTAACCAAAAGTTGTTTTTCTTGAAAAAGTTTAACTTTATCGATATCGAACAGGAGTAACTTTGTTTTAGCTTAAAATTTAATCTATTTTAAAATGCTATTTTAATTCCTTTATTATACAGCGTGTCTTCGGAAGTTCTTACCAAATGGAAAACTTTTTAATTATTAACTTTACGAAAAAAAATGTTTTTTCATAAACAGTTCTGCTTGATGAGAAAATTCGTTGTCAAAAAGGTATTTGAAGGTTTGATGTACAGGATACAAGACTTAAAAATGACTTGTATCTAAATTAAAATAGAGGTTATTTTCTAACTACGGTACCAAACTTTAAAGGGTAATTATTATGTCATTTTATGAAGAAAAGTTCCCATAAACATATGTCTGGAGTTGCTTCGCCTCTGAGATACAGGGCGTAATTTTTTTTAAAGTCTGTTTTTTTAAATATCGTAATACGAAGCCAGATTTTAAAAAATGTACAATACTAAAATTTTTATTTTTAGTGGCTTTATAGGAAAAAAACGAAACTACATAAAAAGCCAGTGGCGTACATTGGGCACAATAGCCAATATTATTGAGGAAAAAATGTACGCCATTGGCTTTTTATGTAGTTGTTATATTTTTTTCCTATAAAGCAACTGAAAATATTCCGTTTTAGTGTAGTACATTTTTTTGTATCTGGCTTCGTATTAAAAATATTTGAAAAAGGCTTTTAAAGAAATAATTAACGCCCTGTATCTCAGAAACAAAGCAACTCCGGACATATGTTTATAGGAACTTTTCTTCATAAAATCACATAAAAATCACCCTTTTAAGTTTGGTACCATAGTTAAAAAATAACCTCTATTTTAATTTACAAACAAGTCATTTTTAAGCCACCCTGTACATTTAACTTTTAAATATTTTTGGGGAAATGTATTTTCGCATCAAGCAGGACTTTTTATAAAAGACCCTTTTTTTCGTAAAGTTAATAATTCCTATTTGGTAAGAACTTTCAAAAACACTCTATACATAGTGTAAAAATAATAAGTTCTATTGTGTAAGGGTAAGTCCGCCCCTGGTAACGTAACGAATGCAAATGTTTTACAAGGACACAATTTTAAAGTTCTAATTATTTTCATATGTTCTACATGAATCCAATAGATTGCCCACATATTCTTGGACACCCTGTATACTTGGCTACAGAGGTACTTATTTTACTGAAAAATATACATACAAGTAAATAGTGCTCGAAATGGTGTGTATGGAGAATTTTTGTGCGATCTGTATACTTCTTTATTAAAATTTAATTTTAGGTCGAACTACCAAAAATTTTTCTACCCGGGGCCATTCTAAACTTTTGCCCCGTGGGCTAAATGGTCCCCAGTCCGACACTGAGCACTACCGACTATATTATAAAATATATATGTAAAGTCATGGAGTATTATACAATTCATGCCAACCATTTACTAAGTTACCATACCATATATTAAAAAAATCATTTAAAATTAATCTCTTGTCTCCCTGTGAATGATTGCTCGTCTCGGTCTAAAGTACAGGTTGTTGGAGCTACACTAACACGCGGACTATTCGTGTAAAACGAAACCATTTATGGCCGCTTTAAACACAATGCTTTATGGGTTGCCTAGGTAGTAGAATCTATTTAAATGTAAATTTGTGATTGATTGGCAGAAAAATAATTCCCTAATTGGTTAGGCTATGTTAAAGTTGATCTTAGAAAAATATAATACCAATACATAAAAAAACCTAAAAGGGTTTTTTAGGTCTGATAAAAAAATTATATAAAAAAGTTATTCCCCAGGTGAGGCTCGAACTCACAACCCCGGCATCGCTCACGACTACTGTCTTATAAGTACCGTGCGCTAACCAATTGCGCCACTGGGGACTGAAAAATATGAATTAAAAGGCATTATATAAACTAAACAGTGACTCATTAAAAATTATTTAAGCAAACACCCATTTCAGTTTTAGATATTATTAATTTACGAGACAACAACATTTGTCAACCATTTAGTTTTAAGTAATATGGGACCATGTTTTTAAACGTTCGCGTAAACCCTTACATAATCAATTAAAGTTAAGTAAACAATTACATCTTAAGCAAATAATTAAAAGAAAAGAATGAGATCGCCCGTGATTCCCTATTTTATAGCATAAAAAAACAAGAATACTACATATTACTCAAAGGACTTTGGAAAAACCAATAAAGACCACTGGTGCGCACGCACTTCGCCATATATCTTTGTCTACAAATACAGGGTACATGTTAAAAGTTCAACAGCTGTGTGAAAAATTTAAAACGTACTATAAAGGGGCTTCGCAAACTTTTTAGTTTAAGGCGCACTTAGGCCTCGGCTACGACAACAAGCGGCGAGCGGATACTATCAAATCTTTGTACTGTTAGCCTGGCACTTCAATATTCTGTGGTAAACAGCGTTTTAAATCCAGTTTATATACAGTAAAAGTGATCCGCGGATAATATTTGTTCGTTTCAATCGGCATCAGCGGCAGCAGCCTGATTTAAAAATACTAATTCTTTTCGCTACCGCATAAATATCAAAGGCAGCACGGGTAGAGCGGAAACTAAAGAGCCGAATAGAACAAATCTGATTGAACAATTTCGGTTTTGATTTTTGAAACAAGTTCAGTGGTGTAAGTAAGTCAGGGCGAATTTGATTTGTTTTGGAGATACAGAGTGTTTTTTAACTTTTTTTAATATGGCCAGGCATTTATAACTTGCTTGATATTAGAGATAAAAAAATGGAAACAGAAGAGTGTTTTTGGAATTTTTACGAAGAACTTATCAGTTACGTACCTACATTTTTTCCATTGACTTTTATTTTAAATGTATAACCCAAGGTTGTTTTTTTTAATGGAATATACTTTGTATATTTTATCACCAATAGACAGATATCCTTAAAAGCAGTAATAAAATACCGAATTTGACATACTTGTGGCAAGCGTGGTGCAGCGGCTGACGTACTAGCCTCTCGCAGAGACCCGGGTTGGAATCTCAGTTTCCTACATCGGGTTTTTAATAGCTCGTTACCTCACAGATAGTAATGTCAATACCTCTGTGTAGTATTTTGCCAATCCTAGGTAGTAGTTATTAAAAAAAAGTACGTTTGTGTTGGTACTACCGCGTTGTCTAAAAGGTGCTGGGAAAAATCTGCATGTTTCAGTACTTGGAAAACGTTGACAGAACAGGGTAACATATGGGTTAAACATCTAATAACACACACCCACGGTACTTGGATAGTAAGGCAAAAAGCCTTCGTGGGCTGTCCCATAAATTAAAAAAAAACTTAATTTGTCATAGTTTTGTTTAAGCAAAGTCACTCAGAAGGCAAAAACTACCCTAGGTAGATGCCAAAGACTTTGCGGAAAGAATTGGGAAGTCCGAAGATGAACCTATGGTTATACAAAATGGTCGTCAGACTACTAAGCTACTGGCTAAACAAAAGTTTTCTAACAATTATACCGAACAGAAAGTATTGGGTGGCAGGCCCTTCCATTAAAGCCGACCTAATCTGGTATACAAACGGCTCCAAAATAGACCAAGGAGTTGGAGCAGCTGACAACACCCTACTTTGTTCCAGGCGGAAATTGTAGCCATAGAACAATGTGCTAGGAAAGTCATCAGAAGAAGTTATGTGGATTAAACCGTAGTAATTTATTCGGACAGCCAAGCAGCCATCAGGGCAATCAGTTCATGCAAAATCAGCTCTTAGCTGGTGCGGGACTGCGTAGTTGCTTTGGTGGGTACGTCCAACAAGCTAAAGGTTATTGCCTGGGTACTAGGACACGAAGGCCACGAAGGTAATAAATTGGAAAAGGAGGGGGCTGGCAGGACAATGGTAGGTCCCGAGCCCTGTAGTATTTCGTCATGCCAAGTCAGGTCATTCATTAGATCATGTATAATAAGGGAATCAAAAGACTGGTGGATAAGAACATCAGGACAGCGTCAAGCGAAAATATTCATTAAGGCTTACACGCCAGAATTTAAAATAAAAGACCTTCTGGATTACAACCAGAAGGCAGTAAGAATAATAGCGGGTCAACTAAAAAGTCATTGCAGACCAAATAAACACCTGGAAACCATGGGCCTCGCAAAAGAAAACCCATGCAAGTTCTGCCAGGAGGAGGAATAAACCGCAGAGCACGTATGGTGCTACTGGGAAGCATCACTTTGTCGTCTGCGGTTTGCAAGGCTAAGTGAAGAAAAATCTAAAGCGGCAAGATTTACCAAGGAGCCGGTTTCTAGCTTGTGGAGTTTGATTAAAAATCCTGGTGTAAGGTAGTGGAAGTGAAGTCAAGAAAATAGTTTAAGTTCTAGTTAAGCTCGTACGGACTCCCCCTAGTTGGGGGACGCCCGTACTAAGTTAGGTTAGTTTTAAAAAATGCAAAGTTAGTTTTATGGTCCATCGGTCTTATGGTCCCAGAAAATAGTTTCATATGGTAGATTAGTCCCAGTGACGTAAAACGTGCCCTATGTATCCAAAATTCCACATCACAATACTAAATTCGTTTACAAATTCTCTTGAATTATATATCTTACCTTTGCTCTCCACTGCAACCACAATTTAAAAATATCGTTGTGTCTTCCACACTGAATAACTTTGTCTCCTGTATCATACTGAATATCGTATAATTTATCTTGCATGAATAGGTAATCTGCAGCCATCTGGTTACAGCTCATAAGTAGACCCTAGAAAAGGAAAATTATAATGTATTCTATTACAAAAATAAAACATTTTCTTCTGTCTAATTACATTTTTAAAACCTTACAAAAAGAAGTAGTAATGAAATGTCATAAAAATTAAACTATCTCAATAATCAATGTTGTCTAACAATGTTATAAAAAATATATATTTTCCGTGAATAAACAATTTTCACAATTTGGAAGGGGTTAAAGTAAACGAGATTTTTTTATAGTATGGAAGATGAAATTAAAAAAAACTACTACAAAAAGAAAAATAAGTGTAATCAGCACTTACGTCTTCCTTAAAATGAATTGTAGAACACTGTAATAGAGCGCCCATAAGTTTATGTGGATTCCAAGTTACCGACTGGGCTCTAAAAAAAGTTTACTGTGGTTAAACAAGGAATCTAAAATGCATTTAAATCGTTTATTTTAAAAACTACGTCTTACATTTTTAAAATTAGTTTTTCGCAACTGCAATTTAAGATGCATCCTATAGAATTGTCTTCTTATTCACAAATTGTTTTTATGTGCCTATTATTTTTTTTAATTCTGGTTTCTATTTATTTTTTTCTCAAATAAAACATACTTTTATTTTTATTTCGACCAAGAAATACCTCCCCAAAATATGTCACAATATTAAATAAAAACACCCTGTATATTAGGTTTTTCTTTAGATTTTACCTTTTAAATTTGTAAGTTTTTTAACACTGGTTTACTATATTTACGTTTTAGTACTTATTATTATAACCTTTTTGCTTGTTTTAATAAACTAAAAGGTGTATATTCTCTATAAAAATTCCATGCCAATAATTCCGTGTATCACGTATAGGGTTATTCTTTTTAAAGTAAACAAGGCTTTATTTTTGAACTTCCCTGTACTTTTTAAAAATACAAATGTTGAAATTTTCTGTATTTTTTTGCAAAGAATTCAGTAATCTAATCAGAAAACATATTTAAAACAAAAACAAAACAGATACACTACGAGTAACGTTTTTTTCTTTAATGGAATACTCCGGATATGTTTATATCAATGGATAGAGATTTTCACGAGAAATTCGGTGATATAGGAGATGCTGGGTTTATTTTCTACGGTTCTAATGTAATTATTTAAACACTGCATGGTACTATAGGGATAGTTTCACTGAAAAAATCCTGGCTACCACAGGTCACAGGTGCTTATTTGTCATAGTCAAGAATTTTAAAAATACGTTAATTACTTTTTGTAGTAGTATTATTTTATTTTAGCATATAATATAATTTAAAACCGTTCTTCTGATGAAAAACATATTATAATACTACTTCAAGAAGTAATAAAACGTATTTTTAAAATTCTTGACATTGATATATAAGAACCTGTAATCTGTCTCAGCCAGGTAAAACTATCCCTATAGTATCATGCAGCTTTAAAACAACTGCATCAAAATCGCAGGAAGTAATCCCAACCAACCCTATAACATCGAATTCCTCGTGAAAATTTTTATACATTGATATAAAAATATAAGGGATATTTCATTTAAAAAACACGTCACTCGTGCTCTTTAGTTATTGTTTTAAATGTTTTTTCTGATTAAATAATTAAATTCAACGAAAAATAAGTACCAAAATAAATATATTTGTTTTTTAAAAAATAAGGCCCTGTTTACTTTAAAATGAATAATTCGGTACAAATTCCTGTTCAGCTCAATTCGCCCTAGCTAGATTAAACGTCAATCTGCCACTACCAAGTTTTGTTATTAGTCCATTCTTATTTTATTATCTATTGTCCAAGAAATTCACATTTATAGAATGTAACAAGTGTGCTCAAGCCGGGTGCTTTTTTACTACCCTAATTTATTAGTGGCTTTCATTTAAAATTTACCCTTAGGGCCAGGCTTTGTGAATAGCATAGGCCCGCGCTCGTAATGTGATTAATGAAAACAGCAATTAATATTAGCCTGTCAAGGTCATAATTGTGGTTCTAATGTGGGGTAATTTACGGCTTTTGAATAGCTTTTAAGCTTAAGTGTTAAAAATAATAAATAACCGAGATTTAAAACAATAAAAAGTTACTAAACATTTTTAGGATTCCGTATTTTTGAAGAAAAAAACTTAATCCATTTTTATCCCTTCTGCCTCTGTCCGTCTGTCTGTCACACGTTTTTAACTTGGTAAGCAATTAAAAGGAGTTTTTTCTTGTATCATCTACAAAAACTGTTAAAGGAGTTAAAGTGCGTTAATGTTGGTTAGTGCACCAGAAAATTAATATCTTTTATTACAGCGTCTAATCTATAAGCTGTTTTGAGTTATTTTAGGTTTTAAACCATCCTTAATATGCTTGTATTGACACATTTTTTCTAGGGTATACTAGATACTTTGCGGGTCAGAAGCTTGAACACAATTCTATCTTTTATCCAACACTTACATATAATATCTACATAATTGATCAGATTTTGAGGATATAAAGTGTACTATAAGTCACTAGTGAGCTAAAGTACCCTTTAGCTCACTAGTAAATTATAGACAATACAAAATTTTGTTGCTGGTGTTGACAATGACAACTAACAAATAATGGATGACGTTTTCAAATTATTTTCGATATTAAAAACGATTTATACGAAAGTGTTGGATAAAATTTTGTATTAGACACGTGAGTTATTACATATAAGTCACTTAAGAAAATTACCTCTCTCGCCCTTCGGGCTCGAGAGTTAAACTTTTCTTGCGTGACTTATATGTAATATAACTCACTTATCTAATAAATAACTATTATCCAACACTTACATATAATATCTACATAATTGATCAGATTTTGAGGATATAAAGTGTACTATAAGTCACTAGTGAGCTAAAGTACCCTTTAGCTCACTAGTGAATTATAGACTTTATTTACCAACAAAATGCATTACAACCAAACAAGCTTGCTTTCCAAAAAATACAAAATTTTGTTGCTGGTGTTGACAATGACAAGTAACAAATAATGGATGACGTTTTCAAATTATTTTCGATATTAAAAACGATTTATACGAAAGTGTTGGATAAAATTTTGTATTAGACACGTGAGTTATTACATATAAGTCACTTAAGAAAATTACCTTAAACTTTTATTGCGTGACTTATATGTAATATAACTCACTTATCTAATAAATAACTATTAAAGAATTGTATTTAATTAAATAAAACCAATTTCCATCTTATATTCATGTTTTTCAAAATGTATGTAAAGTAAATTATTATAATGTGCTTTTTGATATCTCCCAGTGACGCCCCATTGGGCAGCCAGCCCTAAGTCCAAAATATAACCGGTAAGCACGCCAAATTTTCATGGAAATATTACCAGTAGGGATGGGACTCTAACATACTACAATCCTAAAGAATTTGGGGTGCTTTAGTCGACAAGAATAATAGGGGTAGTCTATTTAAACTCCTTCCACTAATTCTAAAAAAGAGTAAAAATGTGCAATTTGTTTTAATAAAAGTAAGATGTTCATAAAAATGTATTATTTTTATCACTACTTCTTTTAAACCAATACCAATGTAGAAAAAAACTGGGAAAAATAAAAGTGCCCAATTGCCCTGACCGTGCATAGTGGGTCAACAACATTATCAACGCCGCAATCGCGCGGCGAAAGATAAGAATGGGCCATATGAATTAAAAAAATGCTTTTGCTTATAAGTAAAGGTATTGATCATGATATAAAAATAAAGAAGGATTTACTAGAAAGGTATGAGCATTTGCTTACAAGTGCGAGTATTTACTTATAGAAAATTGAAGCTACTGAATAGCAGCAGCACCTTTCTATAAGTAAATACTGCACTTGTAAGCAAATGCTCATACCTTTGTAGTAAATCCTTCTTTATTTCTATATTATGATCAATACATTTTATTCATATTGCCCAATGTCTTAAACATCCTTGTATAATCAAATATTTTTAAAACAAAAAATTTGTAGGATATTTTGGAATTTCTGAAAAACTTTTAAAATTTAGGAGCGACAGACTGGACAGCGAAAACGTGTTTTTACTTTAAAAATAAAAAGTTGTTTTAAATTTTAAACGTTTTAGTTTTTAACTACGAGGTGTTAATAATTTTAAAACATATATTTTTTAATAAAACCATTTATACCAATTTTCAATTTACAAATTTCGTAATTTTTATTTATTTAGTTTTGTTAATAGGAACATTAAAAATGTTTGCAAAAAAATGAGGAGTAAAAAAATTTGAACTGGTATGGATATTTTTGCAAACTTTGAATAATTAATCAATAATATTTTATTAGGTTTACACAAAAAAGGTTTACCTCTAAAAATTTTTTTCTAAAGGGTAATTAAAACAAAAAATTTAACATATTAACTATAATTGTGCGACTTAAATGGTCCAATTGACAGCATCGCGAATTAATTATTACCATTTTTTTTACATTATTTTAAAAAATAATTAAAGTCAGATGAACATATTTTTTATTTAAACTATTTCTTTAAATAGCGTAAAACAGTAATCAAAAATTTATGTATTTTTTTAATGATTATGGCTTCCGGAGAATAAATGTGAAACAAATTATTTTTTTATTTAATATATTTTTACAGTGCAGTAAATTTAGTTAAAGTTAGTTTTAAAAAAACGTTCAAAAAATTCGCCTTGTAGTATACAATAATTAAAAATGAAATCTTTGCAATTTTTGAATTAACTTTTATAATATAGGTCTGTTGGCTAATTTTAACTACGGTTTTTATTTTAAAAACATTTTAAATACAGTGCACTGTAAAAAATAAAATATTTTATTTACCCAACCTAAATTTCATAAACTTTTTTTTTTAATTTATTGATTAATTGACTTTTCAAAATAATAATTTAAAAAGTTAATTTTGAGCCCCCATGTATTATATTATGTGAATATTTTTATGAAAATTATTATTTAAGGTAACATAAATTTTTCTGTTATTTTTTTTTTAATAAAAATACAAATTTTATAGATATACTGAAGGTAAAAAGTAAAAGTGGCGATATTATTTTTTTGGGCAGCACTTATAGGAATGCCCAATTTTAATGGGCGGGTCATGGGCGGCCAAAGGTGTAGGATCCGCCCTGCGCGGCTACATTGTTGTTAAACCATATTTGCCAAAGTACTTTATGGGTATGTTTGTTATTTAAAAATAGTATACACTAGTTAACATTTTTTGTAAAAAATACCATTTAAAATCGTCAGTGTATTTTTTTTTTTAATAAAAAAATTCGTTAAAACTTTCAAAAACGCAATTCTGGAGTTATAAAGGTATTGATATTCCAACGAGTCATTCTGACATTCTTATCAGTTTCAATTTCAGTACCAAATTGACATACTATAGGGGACTGAAAACTATAATGATTTCATTATACTACTTAGTACTATAATAATATCATTAAAGTATTCAGTACTGATTTAGTACTGAGTACTATAATGAAATAATTATAGTATTTAATCCTATAAATTAAGCTACATTTACACTGGAATTGTTTACCGACAAAAACTAAAAATTCGATAAAAACAATCGTATACAGGAATATAATAGTTATTTTTGTACCAAGGGCGTAAAATAGCACTTTTACGCCCGCGGCTAAAAGTTGTTGCCTGAGCTCCGCGAGGGCAACAATCAGCTGTGGGCGTAAAATTGCTTTACTCCAGAGATTCAAACAATATTTTTTGTACGACTAAAATTAATGCCCAAGCACAGTGCCGTATTATCCATTAGGCTGACTAGGCTACAGCCTAGGGCGCCATGAAAAAATAGGCGCCAGACAGGGGAGTAATAGGGTCTAGACAGGGAAGTTTCTAAAAAGTTTAGGTCGGGTGGGGATAAGAACTAATTTTTCTGCGGGGAAATAAATATAATAGACGCGAAAAGCCTTTGTTTTTGGTCATGATCATTGAAATGGAGGTAAGGACCTTTTTTTTCTGTTAAATTTTTTTCTATAGAAAATAGGCGCTCTGGGATTCTAGCCTAGGGCGCCTCATACAGTTAATACGGCCCTGCCCAAGCATTCTTTGTAGTTATTTTTTCTTTATTTTTGTTGTATATAGATTAATATTATACACCAACAAGAACCGTTTGGAGATAATTTGCTAGCTTTTAACGTTTCAAAATTTTTAATTTTAATTGGTATACTTTTAACATATTTTTTTAATTAAATAAACTGTTATTTTATCAAAATAAAATGGGACATTATTTAATTTTATTAGTGTTTTATAAATTTATAAATGCGGGCATTTTTGATACTTTTTTCCCTAGGGCGTAAAAGTGCAATTTTACGCCCTTATTTATAAATGCGGGCGATTTTGATACTTTTTTGCCCTAAAGCGTAAGATTGTAATTTTACGCCCTCAAATGGGAGCGTAAAATTGCAATTTACGCTAGTTCTAGATCTTCAACCAGCCACCTTCTCTATCCAGGCTACGAACTTATTTCGTCTTTTCGCCCACATGGTGGTGTATGTGCTTACGTCCGCAACGATCTGGCTTGTGCTCGAGTTTCCAATCTTGAATCGGGTAGGCCCGATATCCTTTGGCTTAAACTTTCCCTTAGGTCTTCAAATAAATTTATCTGCTGTTTGTACCGGTCCCCATCTAATAACTCCTATGTCGAATTCTTTGACTTTCTTTCAACAAAGATCGATAGCATAATTTCTCAGTTTCCATCGGCTGAAATAATCGTGCTTGGCGACTTTAATGTCCATAATAAGGATTGGCTGGGCTCTTCAAAAACTGACCCCCAAGGCAGAGCAGCCGAAATCTTCGCAGTCAGTAACTCTCTTACCAACCTTATTATGGAACCCACCTACTTTCCTAGAGTCCCAAATCATAATTCAAATCCCCTTGATCTCTTTCTTACTACCAACCCCGAACTCTATTAAACATCTGTCACAGCTCCCCTAGGTCGCTCAGATCATGGCTTAGTTACTATATCTTACCCTGCACATCCCGAGGTAAATGAATACATGCCACCACGCACCGTATGGCACTACAACTCAGCCGACTGGGATGGCCTGAGGGACTTCTTCGCCATTTACCCCTGGAATTCCATTTGCTTTTCTTCTGGTGATCCTTCTCAAATTTGCAATCAACTGACGGAATCAATTCAATTGGGCATTGAAACCTA
The DNA here is from genome assembly GCA_014170235.1 of Listronotus bonariensis. NCBI lineage: Eukaryota > Metazoa > Arthropoda > Insecta > Coleoptera > Curculionidae > Listronotus > Listronotus bonariensis. Next base: position 29,778 of record JACEGR010005357.1, read on the forward strand.
TATTCCACACACCATCAAGAACCCCAAACAATCCAATAACAAACCCTGGTTTTCCAAATCTTGTGATAAAGCTAGAATTTTAAAAGTTCAGGCTCACAAGAAGTTTCTGCAGGATCCTAGTCCAGAAAACCGACAGGCCAGCATTGAAGCAAGAAACTACTACAATCAAACAATTTCTGAAGCCAAAGACTCCTTCGACAATCGTATTAAAAACAAAGTTCTTTCTTGCTCAAATGGCAGCAAATCTTTCTGGTCCTTTGCGAAAAACATAAGTAGGAATTTTTGTACCAGTTCTTTTCCGCCACTAGCTTTGGAAGATGAAATTGTTTCTACCGCTAAAGGAAAGGCAGAATTATTTGCTAAACAATTTGCTGCCAATTCAACCCTTGACCCTCCCGTAAATCATCCAATTCCAGCGGTTACCCCAGTTCCTCATAAAATGCCCGATATTATTTTTAAGGTAAAACACATTAAGTGTATCCTTTCTTCCCTTAACACCAAGAAATCGTCTGGGCTGGATGGCATACCAGCAATCGTTTTAAAAAATGTGCTCCAGAACTTGCACCAATCTTAACTCGGCTCTTTCGAATTTCTTACGACACAGGTATCTTTCCGGAAAGCTGGAAAGCTGCACGTGTTTAACCTATTCCCAAGAAAGGATCTAAATCTCTTCCATCTAACTATAGACCAATTTCAATTCTCTCAGTTCTTTGTAAAGTAATGGAAAAACTAATTAATTCACAAATTCTTAAGTACTTGGAAAAACACAAAATTTTGCATGACAGACAGTATGGATTTCGCCACAAAAGATCTACGGCAGATCTTCTTTCCTTCGTATCACACTGTTGGAATAAGTCTCTTGAGTTTCTAGGTGAGTCCCAGATCGTTGCTCTTGATATATCCAAAGCTTTTGACCAGGTCTGGCATGCCGCACTTCTTAATAAACTTCCCTCCTATGGTCTTTCAACTAAACTCTGTACTTGGCTCTCTAGTTATCTATCTGATCGCCGTATATCAGTTATTGTGGACGGCCATTCTTCATGCTTTCATCATGTAAATGCTGGAGTCCCTCAGGGCTCAGTTCTGGCACCAACATTGTTTCTTCTTCACATCAACGACCTTCTCTCGTCCACAACTAATTCCATTCATAGTTTCGCCGACGATAGTACCCTTCACTCCAGTTTTCAGGTTCCTAAACCCATTACCAAACCTGACTTGGAAAACAAACGCAGAGCGATGCAGATATCTCTTTCGCAGGATCTTAATTTAATATTGGATTGGGGCGCTAAAAATCTCGTCCATTTTAATGCATCCAAAACACAATCATGTTCCTTGTCGCGAAAAGAGTCATCAAATACTCATCCTCTACTTATGAGCGGCCAAGTTTTACAGAGCAAAGACACCTTTAATCTTGTGGGCGTCACATTTGAAAGTAACCTTAACTGGCATAAACACATTGTATCTATAGCCACGGCAGCTTCAAAAAGCTTGGATTTCTCTTTCGAGCCAAAAAGTATTTTTCCCCTTCTAATTTATACACTTTATATGTGTCCCAAATCCGACCTCCCTTGGAATATTGTTCTCATATCTGGGGCATGGCGTCTCCCACAACCCTAAGCATTCTTGATTCTATTCAAAGAAGAGCTATTCGTCTCATTAATGATCCTTCACTTACAGAAAGGCTTCCCTCTCTTGCACATCGTCGGGCTGTGGGGGATTTATCGCTTTTTATAGGTACTTCCATGGCTTCTGCTCTGAAGAATTGTCCAGTATAGTTCCTCCACTTACGGTTCCCAACAGAGAAACTCGTGGTTCCGCGCGTATGCATCCCTATACGGTCCAACTGGACAGGCCCCGAACTTCCCACTTTGTTCGTTCTTTTATCCCTAGAGTTTCTAGGTTGTGGAACCTGCTGCCCGCGGAGGTCTTTCCTTCCCCCAAATCTTCAAGTATTTAAGTCCCGTGTCAACAAACTCCCTCTTACCTCGCTTAAGACACCCACGGTACGTTAGTATTTAGGCTTTTAGCCTTCGTGGTTTGTCCAAAGATAAAAAAAAACGCCCGGTCGTACAAAACATATTGTATGAAATTCGGATCATAGACAATCATTATGGTGCACGCCGTGTTATCAGACTCGGCTGATGCTTCTAATATTCACGGCTAGTACATACCATAATAATCGTTATTATGATACTATAAATATCTATATTATAAAGGTTGAACTTATAAATAATTTTATTTTAAAATGTTACTTAAAGAAAATAATATTAATTTATCATTACACACAGATCTTGTTTATTTTCTCATAAATACCTCATAGTAAGTTATTTGCCCTTAAGTGCATCACTGTAAACGTCGTTTAAAAGGGCTTTGATGCCTTAATCCCGTCTACCATTATTTGGAGACAGCAAAGACAGAATATCCAGCTGCAAGATTCCCATGTAATCAGGGATTACTCTCTCACTTGAATCCTAACATGTTTTTGCTTTTTAAGTTACATCGTTATTTAAAAAAGAAAAAAAGAAATGAGTATTTTTTGCTTTAATCCGATTTAATTTGCAAATATAAGGTTGTTTTAATTAGATGTAAATACTGAAAAAATCTTGAGTCTTCTTTGCTTTAAATTATGTTCTGACTTTAAAACTAACTCAAAATTTATACTAGAATTATCTAGTCAACTTGTCGCAGTATAAATAATTTACATTTTTCTTTGTTCTAATACAGAGAGTCCAGAGGCTCTTTCGACAAATTTTAGGGGATAATTCTTCAATAAAATATAAAAAACAGGGTGTTTCTAAACAAATGTATACAATTTTAGGTGATTTTCCACCAACAAATTCAAAAAAACTTCATATGAACATATGTCCTAAAAACGGCTTAGTTTTTGAACTATGGAGTGTTAAATTTTTATAAAAATATTGTTTTTATAATAACTTTTATACCCATTCAAATATGTATAAGAAAATTGGAAGACGCACCCTTTGCACCAAAAGATATTTTTGGCATACAAAAAAAAATTACCAGTGTCGTCCATGAGAGGTTTAGGGTAAATATTTTTGAGAAAAAAATGGTACGCCAATGCTTTTTCTAAAATAATTTTCTTTTAAATCCCTATTTAGTTTAGAACAAATTTGGTCTCTAAACTTTTTTGTTTAATGTACGGTTTTTGCCTAAATAAATAAAAACTATTTTTGAGCATAGTCAAATTCCTATCTAATTAAAATATAAATACCAACTGACCATGCCAAAAAATGGTTTCTTATTGATTTACGCGAAAACCGTATATTAAATAAAAAAACAAAAGATCAAATTTGTTGTAAAATAAATGGAGATTTAAAGATTTTTATTTTAGAAACATGCAGTGGCGTACTATTTTTTTAATATTTACTCTAAACCCCTCAAGGACGACACTGATACAAATTATTTTTTCTGGTATGCCAAAAATATCTTCTGGTGCAAACGGTGCGTCTCCCAAATTTTATAAAAATATATGAATGGGTATAAAAACTACTGAAAAAAACTTATTAAAAAAATAAGACGTTTAGGACATTATGTTGATATAAAGTTTTTTCTTATTTTTTGGTGAAAAATAACCTCCAAAATTTTTTTGCATTTGTTAAGAAACACCCTGTATACATTAATATACTAAATATCTTACTTTTTAAATAGCACGGTGTTAAGATTTTATAAAAATAATATATTTTTTTAAAACATGTATACCAATTTAGATATATTTAAAAAATTTGGGATAAGTCTTCAATGCATTGAATGACATTTTTTGATGATTGTTAATACTAGAAACAAAATAATTTTTCACCAACCTCGTCCGTAAAAGATTTTTCGCAAATATTCTTTGAGTTATCATGTTTTTTTATCAGTTATTGTATAAAATACTTCTAATTTTTTTCCAATCCTGTTAAATTGACCCATTTTTTGGGTAAATAATTTTATTTTTTTAATAAATAAAAAAATGCATCTTGTAAAATAAAATAACATTTTTAAAAGCATACCAAAAGTTTTGTTTTTAATAATGCGAAAATCGTAAATACATGTTTTTTACCAAATATAAAACCAGGTTTAATTATTTTCAAATATTTTTAGGTAAAACACGGAAAAAATGAAAAAGCTATTAAAAAAATTATTGTGTTTAGAAGACAATGTAGGTTTTTGGTTAATACAAAGTGTCATACTTTTCATTTTGTTTCTCGCAAACGACCATTTTTTTACCAAGGTGAATTGCGTTAAATCGTTATATTTTTAGCCACCATTTTTTAAACCTCAAAAAATTTATTAATATTGATAAAAATGTTTAAAATTAAGAAAAAAAATAGGTAACTAAAATATTTTTGAAACATGGATTCTCGTATCTCATAGTATTCTTTGCTAACGATCAACCTTTTCATTAAGATAACTTACGTTAGATTCTTGTGTTTGGACTTTGTACAGACTTTTAGAGACATCCTCTATTTTGTAAATACTCTTTTTGCGGTTTTATTTTGAGTGTATTTATCGTCAAATTTTATTATTTGAATTTGTGTTTAAAAAATAAAGAAAAGTGAATAAATACCTTTTAATCCACAAATGTTTTTTAGTGCCTTTAAAACCCGCTTAGATCCAGTAAAAAGTAACCGCTGGGGCATATAAAATCAATATTCCGATAAGGCTCCCCACGAAAGCCACCGATAAGCTGTAAAGTGGGCATCAATTTGCATTTTCAACTGCTTACGGTTTACGAAACACTTTTCCCGTGTGTTGAAGTGTCAAAAGCACTCCAGGGGATCCTAGTGATTGACTTAAAGCAATAAGGGTTAGAAGTATTATTATTTTATGAGGTAATAAAAACCTAATTTTTGTGTTTACACTTAAAATTATAAAAGTTTGTTGATTAATAAAATTTTCCAAAACGGCAAATTTAGGTATACTACCCGCATAATTTATTTAGAAAAAATCATTTTATACCAAGGGAATATTGAAACCACAATCTGGGTGTCAACGGATCTATTAGACAAGCCATAACTTCTGGAGTATTAAACATATCAAAATAGGACTTGGTATAAGTAAACGGAATGGAAAGAGGAGAGTTTTCGCATATTTCTTACTTTTTTAGTTACTTCCGGTTTAACCGAAAATGACACCAATTTTGAATTTTTAAACACCCTGTATTTTTTTACATTTTTGCATTCGTGAGACAATTCTAAATGGTAATTTGTTATTTTTTTAAATTTTACGCCTACTTGATTTTTTGAGAGCAACTTATATTTATATTATTGCATCTAGGTGGCTATGATCCTTTATTTATGACTTTATTTTTATTCCGTTCGCAAATAAATTGGTATCGTTTGATTGGTCAAAAAAACCTTTATTTGAAAAGTGCTTGTCTAAAAAGGGTTGACGTTAAAAAATTATAGTTAGTAATCCAAAAATAAAAAAATATACAGGGTGTTCTACTTAAAAATTTAAAATTGCAGCTATTTCCGGTTAAATCGAAAGTGAGTGCAAAATCACAAGTATGCGTAAACCCTCCTATGCTCATACCATTTACCAATACCAAATCATATTTTGATATGTCAAATACTCTAGTATGTCTGATTTTGTTGACACCCAGTATGTGTAATTTTTAAATATTTAGCTTGGCACTATGCAATTATACGCGTTTAGCCACTTTAAAAAGCTCATTGGAAATACGTGAAAAAAGGATCTAAAGCGTGTGGAACACCAACAGGTAAAGATTAAAGAACATTTGCATTTTTTAAGAGATTTAATGGCAAAATTTGCCATGGCTGCAGTTCGGATGGAGTGCATTTTAGGAGATATGTTTATAGGATAAAATAGCTATATTTTGAACTTAAAAATGCACTCTATGAATCAAAGTGTCTCTTCGAATATAGGTATAAAATAATTTACCTTATAAATTTATTTTGGTAAGATATTCATAATAAATAGGATACATAGCACATAACTATCTTTTTTTTGTCATTCGTATATTAAAGTACTCATTTTTATTTTCCAATTTTATTATAAATTTTGTAAAAAGATTTTTTTAGGACAACTTAATAACGTAAATCTCAGATGCCACTTTTTTAAATTATAAGTTCTAAGAGTAGCCATGGTTACTGACTTTTAAACCAGTGCAATGTATTTTTATAAAGGTTTTTCTTCTAATGTAAATAAAAGGACTAACGTCAGTATAATTGGGTTACCTTAAACCAAGCTTAAAGTTTTATGCTGAAATTGCTCAAACAAATAGCAATCATTTTATTGTGGTCGTAAAACGCGATATATTTAAAATAGGTTTGAATAATGCATTATAATATAATTTAAATAACAAATGCTGTTCTTATTTTCACTATCCGAGAAACAACCAAATTTACGGCTTACAAATAAAACTGTCTTTTTGTCTTAGGCCAAAATATACAGGGTTTCCAGTAACTCAACCGACAAACTTTGTTTTTTTCCTATTTGGACGCAAAAATATTAGTATTTTCTAGAACTTATTTTTAATAGGTTATTTTCTGGTTGGTTTTTAATTAAAACTAAAGTTGTACATTACATTCCTATTATATCCGATAGAAGGTTGACATTAAAGTGCATCATTTTCATTCGAATATAGGGTAGTGCAAAAATAATAGCAAAAATTAAAAAAGTTTCTGAGATAGGTGACTTCATATTTGACACCTAATTTTAATTTGAGATACTTTTTCCAAATAATGATTGGATGTATTCTGAGAAATAAGGGTACTTTACTCTTGAACCATTTTCATATTTTTGTATCTCCCCGATATACAAATGAAGATATTTTAATTTTGGCAGATGTATTTTGAGTTTGAGAAAAAGCAGCAACTTTTATTAAAAATAATTTTTTTATGAAATGTGTAATAAAAATAATCAATTTTTGTCCATATATCTCAGGGACACCATATTATCTAGCATACCAGATTTTAAACATAAAATGTGATAAAAAATATTGGTGCGATATGCTAATATTCTGTTTTTTAAAGTATGAGAAAACCAATTACCGCTAAAAACAAAAAAGAATAAAAACTTTACTCACCTTTCAATTCCACTTAACCTGGGATGTCTATATTTCTTTGACAGCAGTAAACCACCACCCCACGCAGCCTGTAAAGAAAAAACTTTTAAACCTTATTGTAAAACTTACCTTACTTATTTTCTGTTAAAAATCGAATTATTTATTTAAGTTATTTTTTATATATATTTTTTATTTTTCAAGCATGCATTAATGTAAATGTATAGTTTTAGAAATATGACCATCCAAATCTGAAATTATGTCATAAAAATGGGCATTATTTCTAACTTTTTAGGTTTAAATGGCCATATTTCCAAAAATATAGGAGATAGACATATAAAATGTAGTATTTTCTTAAATCTTTTTAAGATATCTATTTATTGGTGATGCAATATACAGGCTGTTTTATTTAAAAAATGCCAATTTACTATCAAATTCTGGAAGTTGGCCATTTCCGAGACTATTAAAAGGTGGATATAATATATGTGTACTTTTTTTAAAGCTCTTTGATACGTCTTTCGAATGGTGATATAATATGCAGGGCGAGCCATTAATAAAGTAAACTTTTTGGAATAAATCGAAAACTCGATATTTAATTGTTTTTCTCTTGGCAGCTCGTTAATTGGCGGAAATAATATTAGAACTTTACTAATTTAACCGAATTCGTATCTCCAATAATAAAGAAGTTAGCAATAGTACCAGCCTAAGTTTAATCACCCTGTATAAGGGTCAAAATAAATCATTACACTTTACGATTGTAAAACTTATTTTTTACTTACATCTACATGCAACCACATGCCATGTCTGTCACAAATATCTGCTACTTCGTTAATAGGGTCAAATGCTCCCAAGACAGTTGTACCAGATGTTACACTTACGAAGAAAGGGATGTGTCCTAAAATTAATTACATAAAAATAATATGTTTTATAAAGAAAAAAACTAAATTTTAATTTAAATTTTTTTGTAATAGTTGGGGATAATTGCTGTTTGGTAAAATTTTTCTTTTTTTCGAAGCACTGTTTTCGCATAAAAATAAAATAAAAATAGGACGCTAGCCCACTAGTTTAAAATAATTTTGCTATACCAAACGTGCATTAAAAACGGTTTTAATGTTTTAACGCAAAAACGGTGCATCGGACAGAAAAAGATTAAAAAGTCAAATTTGCTGCAAAATAAATAAAAATTTTAAAAAACTGTTTATTTTTGAAAAAATCAATGACGTATTATATTATATATACATATGTACGGACGCCACTGGTAAAAATAATTAAAAATCTTTTACATCAAAAAATGCCTATTAATGCTTAGTGCGTGCCAAATTTCATAAAAATATCTTAAACAGTTTTAAAGTTATGATAAGAATACGTTTTTTTCCTAAAACATTAACACCCTGTAGCTCAAAAGTTAAGAGGTTTAGGACATAATATGGTAATATGAACTTTTTTCCCTAAAATAAGGAATCATATCCTGTATTTTTACCATTAATTAAACTCCATGTATACACTCTGTATACATGGAGTTTGGTAACTCTATTGACAAACTTTAGGAGGTGATTTTACAATAAAAATAACAAAAACTTTATATGAACATATTTCCAAAATGCCTTAGTTTTTAAAATACTGGGTGGTAAAAATTTTAACAAATTATGTTTTTTTAAGGATTTTATATTAATTCAAATATTTTTAAAAATTTTATAAGATGCATCAGAAGTATTTTTTTGGCACACAAGAATTTTTTTTTATCAGTGTCGTCCATGAGGGGTTTAGCATAAATATTTTTTAGGAAAAAATAGTACGTTACTGGAATATATTTATTTAAATGCTTGTTAAGTCGTTAACGAATTTGATCTATTGACCGTTTTTATTTGATGTCTGGTTCTCGCGTAAATAAATAGAAACCATTTATTGGTATGGTCATTTCGTATCGGCAATTTCCAATTCTAGAGTAAAAATCACCTATTTTATCTATTTTTTATTAGATATGGATTTGACCATGCTGAAAAATGGATTTTATTTATTTACGCAAAACCCGCAAATCAAATAAAAAAATTAGGAGACCAAATTTGTTATAAACTAAACGAGAATTTTAAAAAGTATTTTTATTTTAGAAATATACAGTGGCGTACCATTTTTTTCTTAACAATATAATTCTTTATCCCTCATGGACGACACTGGCAATTTTTTGAATGCTAAAAATGTCTTCTAAAGGACATGTCATATATTTTATAATATCTTGGTAAAAAATTTATTATGAATAAACAATATAATTTTTTAAATTTTTAACCCTTTGTAATTCAAAAACTAAGGCGTTCGACATACAGTACATTTTACCAAAAATGAGCCACCCCTCATAATTCCGTTATTTATCCACTGAAAAAATATCCTAGGGAAACATTTTTGTGTCAAATTTTACTTGTTCAGTGTCCCCTCCCCACACCAATACAGACGTCAAAAAGTTTAAATGGGAAAGGGAATCATACCTTATATTAAAGGGTTTTAAATTCTCTCTTTAACAGACTTCAGTTTTTAAAATGGATTTAGTAGATTCAGAGAAAACGTACCATAAATACTTGGGTCTTTAGCCACTGTAATTTTTTTATTTTTTAAAATAATAAAATAAAGCTTGCTAAGTAGATATATTACGTAAATCTGCAATATTTCATAGATACGACCTAAACTTTATTTTTTTAAATAGGACAACCGATATTTTTTTATTTATTTACAAAGAAACCACCATTCCGAGTACAATAAAACCCCGTTTTTAAATTTTTGACATCTAACCTCCAAATTTGTTCAGTTTTTAATTTTTCAGGATCATTGTACTTGGAATGGCAATATTTATTCAAATGAGCAAAAATATACCTGGTGTCTCATTTTAAATAAGAAAGTTAAAGTCATTTCCGGCCGGAAATAACAAACTGAATCCATACAATATTGCACATTTAAGTGATACACCAACTTACCAAATTTTATTTTAATATTTAAAAAAAACAGGGGCTAAAGATACCAGGTGTTTTGGGGTACATTTTGTCGGAAACTACTAAAAACGGTTTTAAAAAACTGAAGTTCGTTGAAGAGAGAATTAAAAACTTTTAAGATAAGTAACACCTGACTCTCTTTTCCATTTAAACTTTTTGATATTTGTGTTGGTGGAGGGAGGGGATTACCCTGGACAAGTTAATTCTGACTTAACAGTATGTTCCCCTAAAAATAGAAATTGATGTGTTTCAGAATTTTTCTATAAGTGTCCAAATGTATGTTTATATGAGGTTATTTTCTTATTTTTCATTCTAAAATCATCTCTTTTTGTCGGTAGAGTTACTGGACACGTTGTATATTTATTTTTTCTTTTAGTATATTATGCATTACACTACACAACAATTTAATCATAAATGTTTTGTACGTAAAGAGATAAATATTTAAAAAATATCTAGATTTCACCAAATAAAATAATATCCAAATTTGTCTAATTATTTACCTTTACTTTTTCGCTCAATAACCAGTCGTTCCAGCTCTCGAGGAATCATGCGACCCGCCTCATCAGATGGCACCATGACACAGTTATCAGTGCCTAAACCACAAACTGACGCACAAGATTTTACACTGTAGTGACTCTGCAAGAAGTTATAGGGTTATTAAAAAATGATTGGGAATAGAAAAAAACACTTAAAGCTAAAATTATCCAAAGTAAAAAAAAAAAGAAAACAAAACACAAATAATACAGAAAAGAATTTTTTGAACAAGTGAATATATGTCGAACGACCCATCGTTACTTTTAAGAAATAGTTCAAAAAGTGTAAAATAGTTTTATAATGGGTGATTCATTTAGAGTTACTTTAAAAAATAAATAAAACAATACTTTATGAAGTAATATTTATAACCATACGGAAGAACTATATCTAACATCTATTTTATAAAAATTATGCATTTTAAATGTTGGCCTTAACTGCGTATAACATGGTCTGTTCTTAACTGGGGTATAATCGGTAATGCAAAACTGTCACATCTGTCAAAAAACCAAAGCTCGCACGCAAATTTGACCGTGTTATTAAAAAACTGCCACATCTGGCTTGGCATGCGACTCGATGTCCGAGTTTGAGTTTTCGTGGCGCGCGTCATGCAAACTTGTGCATGTGTAGGACACGTCAGTTAACGTTTCAGTTTAGGACCGTCGTTTACGGGGTTATATTGTTGGTTTTGAGTTAACAAAATGGCTCTTTGGCACCTGGAAGATGTATTGTGTGATTTTATAGATATGTACCAAGGTTATCATTGCTTTTGGAAAGTTAAAAGTAGTGAATCCATTGACAAAAATAAAAACTATTTTCTCTGAATTACGCTTATGTTCAAGTTGATCACGCCACCAGCTGCCAAAACTGACGCTGAACTGACAGGTACATCTGAATCGTGTGTATTAAAACCTTCATTTGGTTTAAGCTCCAATTTCCGTGCGCCAAATCGATTCGTCCGGACCATCGCGTACACTCGCAGCTACTACCGCTAAATTTTCTGCGCTAGGTGCTGATTGTGGCCCGTTTGGTAAAGGATTATCCAATAATGAAAATTGGAGTTTAAATTTTTGTGATGGTACGGCTCAGAAGGCCGATTATGCGTGGACCGAAGCGCACGTAAGACATTCGGAGAATGATGATTTTTATAATACAGGGGCTAAGTCTTTCCACGATAAATTGCCAAACAGTACTAAACACAAATACCATGAAAGTTTAAAATTTGGACCCTCTCATCTATCCAAAAATACCTACTAGAAATAGTACCTCTAAATGAACCCGATAGTATTTAATACTTTTCCTTAAAAAAAAAATAACCCAAAAATATCCAATATGGCGTACATAAAAAAATGAATTTAAGAATGATTGGCAAAAATCGCAACTTTTTAATATAAACCCAAGGAAATAATTGCTTTCCACGTAAAAATGCAAAGCTTAAGAAAATATTTTTACAAAATAAAAATAAAAATTAATTAATAAAATACAGTTTTATCGAATATGCCATTTTTCGGATTTTTTTACCATATTAGAAGAAAAAAAGGTAACTTACTATATTACTTGTTTTTTGATCGTTATTCTTTTATGAACAAGAAATAAAAAATAGCTATTTAATTTAAACTGTGATTTGTTTCACCTTGAAATAATATCTTAATATGAATTCGTACTATTAACTATGGTTTGCTTTTAAATAAATAAATAAAAAAACAGTAATAAAACTAAACTTTGCAGGGTGTAATAAAATGTTAAAAAATATAAGGGCATATTTTACTATTAAAAATATAAAGAAAAGTTTATTTAAACATGGGTCCGCGAATTCCTTTTTCTTAAGAAACAGGGTGTTGTAAAAAGACTTTTTTTAATATTTTAAATATCCTTTACCGAATTATGTTTAAATTGAGCAATGGATTAAGGGGATAATTTATTACTAACTCAAGTACATTTAATAAGTCCAGTGGCATATCTAGCAAAAACTGAAAGAATATTTCTAACAAAAAAAAGTATACGCCAGTGACTTTGTAAATGTGAGTTAAATGTTTGTGCTTTCTTTACATCAAAAAAATAAAATACAGCTTTTATGTATCTTAATTTTTTTGTATCTTGTTTAATTTAAGAAAAAAACATCCACTTTATTGCTTATTTTTAGACCATAAAAGAAGCGTTGCGGAAACTTTTTCGTTTACAATTTGGGTTTTATATTGTGACGTATATATTTTGGAATTACATATATAGGGGCCACTTGTACATTGATATATAGGGGCCTGCTTTACATCACTGGGCAAATGTACCATATGGAACTATCTTCTTTGGATCATGAGACCGGTGGACCATCAAAACTAACTTTGCATTAAAAACCAACGTAACTTATTGAACTAACTAAATTTAGTACGGGCATATCCCTAGGGATAGCCCGTACGGGGCTTAACTAAACTTTTAACTTTATGCTTGACTTTATCAACTACTTCTTATCTAATAATCAATCCCCCTTTAATCTCTTTCTTTCTTCTTTAAATATTAAATTTACCAGTGTTTGTTTTTGCATTTCTAGGCGACTCAGCTTGTTTAATGTTTTTGTTTTATTATAATAAGAGTAACCTAGAAAATTGTTTGATTTATACTTTTTAAACCTTGACACCTCACGTATTGTTTTATGTACCAAATTTCCCAATGTTAAGTAACCCAATTAAAATTTAAATTTCCCAAAATGTATATTTTTAAAATTCCCAAAATGTATACTTTTTTTATACTAGGTGTTCACATATGTCCCCTTCCTGAAAGCGTTGGACCCACAACGCTATTAGAAATGAGCCAAAATTTTAACATTCCTAAATGTACCCTTTTATACAAGGTGTTAGCATATGTCCCTACCTGAAAACGATAGTTCCATATAAATGCTTTACTTAAATATTTAAAAACTCTAGACATTAGATGTTACTTAGTTATATTTAAAACTACATTATGATTTATCATAAATAATACCGAATAGTTTTATGTAAATTTTTTGTTTTTTCCAATAAATTTTTTTCTCTAAAAACAATTCATTTAGGTTATATTTAACATTATGACTCTTATTTTTTTTTTTTTTTTTGAAATTTTCAAAAATTCTTCCGGATAAATTATCTAAAACAATTATTTAAAAAGTTCTAGAGATGTTTTTGCTGAAATAATTAGTTCAAATAAGATTTTATCTTAATTGTTAAAAACCTTTTTTAAGCTTTTCCTTAAGTAGGTACTTTAAATAAATATAGTTTTAACGGTAAGATTATATTTTTAGACGAAAAATTACCTAATTATTGTTACTCATAAATTGTAATTTTTTTTATTAATCTTTAAGTTTACTAGACATTTATGTACTACACAAACAGCTAAATAAGCAAACAAAATTTGTGTTGTTGTTATTTAAAACTGACCAGTTATGTAACAATAAAAGTGAACTTAGCCTTGTCTCTACAGATAGGTATCTTAAAAAATTGTAATAGTTATTTTATATATTTTTTTAAATAAAAAAGATATACAATTAAAATTAACAAACGAAATGCCCACAAAAATTCAATATCTTTCCAATTTTTCTGCCCGACAAAGTTCAGGGAAATGAGGGTTTTATTAGCTTTGTTGGCAAGGAACATAAATAAATATACGAAAGAGCTGGTGAACTTAGGAACTTTAGTAGTATGATGTTAATATAAGATTATGTGCGCGTAAGCTAAGTTTCTTTTTCCTACAAAGTACACACATAGATCATTAAAAATTAACTGATTTATTTTTACACTCGTCAATTTAAATACCTAGAAAAGGATTTTACTTTAGACCCAAAATAAAATTTAAAAGAAGAATTTAATTATATTAACTATTTTATTTATTACATTTTAAAATAATTTAGAGTTAAAAATGTAATTATCTACTTTATTTGAAGTTGTTTACATTTTTTTACTTACCTGGTCCGATGTAAACATGACCAATTGACCTTGTATAGTTGCTATGCCTTTTCTTTATAATTTGGGAACATTTTATGTCTGGCAGCAAGGAAAGCATAAAGGTTGGATATAGATCCACCTAAAACAAATTTAATTAAAATTAACTGAGTTTTTTAAATAAACATTTAAAAGGTAGGCAGGATACTATTAAACATGGTCACAATGAATTTATGATTAAAGCCAAAAGACTTTTCTTCTTTTTTACACAATCGAATTCAAATATTATCAGTTATTTGCCTGCCATTATTCAAATTATATTTCTTTGTTTTATTGGATACCTATAACAATTGCTGATATTTAAAAAGTGAGATCTTAACTTGACTTGGCCAGTTTTTATTACATCAGTCCAATAACACAAAGAATGGATTTTGTACCGAACCCAAACTTGGCTCACCTATTTCACATTTATGGTCTTTGGTGAAATATTATTACTTTTTATCAAAGAAAACAAGGCAGGTATTTAAATTTAATATATTTTCTTGCGTTTAGTTTTTTTATGTTATATAAGTACCAGTGCGCATTGCCCATTTATTATCTGCCACCTTTAAACTACTCTTCTATTTATGGCTTAAATTAGTCAAGTTCAGGCGCTATAATCATTTCTTGCTGTACTACACACAAACGACACACCATTGGCTATGTTTAGCGCGATTTTAATTTCTTTTTTGAAAATACCACCCTATTTTCTTTAATTTTATTTTTATTTCTTTTATAAACAAATATAATATTACGTATATTGGGATAGCGTCAAATATCTACTTGTAACGCTTCCAAACACTAGAATAAAAAAAACAGAATATTATTTTTGGCTTTTCCCAAAATAAATACAGTAATAAATTATTATGGAAAATAAATACAATAAAATCTTCTTTTTCTACTTCTAAAACCTTATTTTTTTATTTTTTGATTTTTCTACGCTTACACACAATTGCCGATTTGGATTTCAAAGTTGATTTTTCTAGGTCATCTGGAAGTGGGGGATAGGAAGTGGAAAAGTGACGACTTTTAAATCTTCATATCCTTATAACCGTTTCAGCTAGCTTCATGAAATTGGGGCTTCAGTTATCCTTATGAATATAAATAGACACATGTAGTTTATGTGTTTATATTAAATAGGTTTGGAGTTATGAAGGGATCGAGGTCCTAATTGGTTCGTATAATGTTACACACGGCGCGCTTCAACTTGGCTTGACATGCTGCCGCTTGTCTAGATTTGTATGGTGCCTGTGGTATACATAGGTACAAAAGAGAGTACCCAGGGTCACTCAAACCACACTTCGTGGCCTCTGTTACCAAGAACAGTTCTATATTTTAGGTTTTTTTTTAAGCCGCAAAACTGTTCAATAATTATTTAGGAATATTTTTAGGGCTTATGTGAGTATCAAACCAGTTGCTGTTGGAGATAGATATCATCGAAACGTTGTGTTATCAGTTATATAAAAATCAAGGCAGATGGACAGTCAAGAAAGAAGAGATCCTTGGATGTCTGGCTAGTGGTAGCGAATGCGTTGGCGCTCAGCTGTGACCTTGACATTTAAAGTTGTCACTGATATGTCAAAAATTCAGACCTTGGTCATATATTATCGTTCCAAGTTTCATCATAATATACCGAACGGTTCAGAAGTTAGAAGAGGGACGACCGTATAATTAGCATAAAAGTGTCTGACGTATAAACCAAATATGTTTTGGAAACCTTCCTAAAGACAAGAAATTAAAAATTAGGTTTCTTAAAATGTTTTCAAAACCTTGGATTATTACCTGTACAGGTAGGGATGCGAGAC
Source organism: Listronotus bonariensis (assembly GCA_014170235.1). Classification (NCBI taxonomy): domain Eukaryota; kingdom Metazoa; phylum Arthropoda; class Insecta; order Coleoptera; family Curculionidae; genus Listronotus; species Listronotus bonariensis. The sequence goes on from JACEGR010005357.1 coordinate 46,066, forward strand.
TAATAAACGCAACCACTACCGCCAGTGAAACAGCCCAGGGTCAATCAGAAGGAAGGACAACAGTATATCCAAAAATAGAATGACCTAAAATTATTTTTGAAAACCTCAGAGCAATTATTACAAAATATACCTTTTTTGTGCAGAAAGCATTGGAGAGCTTACTGGTTTACTTAAATGTATAGAGAAGCATAAAAAGTTGCGAAGTTTTAAACAAATTAAAGGGACCCCTGATTGGTGACTTTCATTATAATATTCAAAACGTGTCAAAAATTATCGAAATAAATTAATCAAATTATCTTTTCTTTGACACCCTGTATCTTCCTTATTATTAATTCTTGGATATAGGTACGTTTGGTTAAATCCTAATATTTTGGGATAAGAAATATTTCTGTTTGTGCTATTAATTAGCGAACACCATGTATAAGATTATTCATAAAATTTTATATTTAGTAGAAGCTATTTTAGCTATATGGTTTATTGCTGTACGAAAGCAGGCTAAACCCTTAAAAATATTGCATATTGCCTTAAAAAAATAAAACAAAAACTTTTAACTAAATTCGACAAAACGACAGATATAATTTTTTTACTACTTATATGTACACTAGAAAACTTGCAAACGCAAAAAGCAATTTAATTTTTCTAATATCTAATCTATTTTAATTTTCAAAAAAAAAAGGTTGTCATAAAACGTTAAATTATGAAAGATTAACGTTACAACCTGCAAGAACGCTCCACTACCAAGTCTTTTCGTGCAAACAGATGCTTTTGACGTGTATGATCTCGGCTTTTTATTTGACAACGGACCCGTGAAATGGCATCGTTTTGAAGCTTTTGTTGTACGTCTGTTATGCTTTCGAGTATTTCAATTTTTCTTGCTTTCTTTGTAAGAATGACGGATCATAGTTGTAAGGATTATGAGTTTTACTGCTTTTTTAAATGGAATTTATATGTTTTATGCTTAATTTTAATTGTTTTATGGGAATACTTAAAAAGTGCGATCTTGTTGGCTGGTGTTTGCTTCTATTAAGCAAGTTAAAGAAGTTTTTCTTAGCTTAAAAATATACGGCGGTATTTTTAAGTTGGACTTTTGCTTTTACCACTGTATAAAATGCACGTAATTAAGAAAATTTTTCATATAAAATTATGTGCGAAAATACTTTCTTTCCGAAATACAAGGTGTAAAAATTGAAGAAAAAAATGCCTTTTTATCATAACTTTCCTATCAGTCCAGATATTTCCACACAATTTGGTACACTTCTTTGGCCCATTACCTTACATTTTTCGTTGTAAAAGTTAATAAAAAAAACTATTATGGTACCATTTTGTAAAGACCTTTTAGAGAAACCTAGATGAACTAGATGAAGCGTAAAGGACAATTTTTGTGTGAAATAAAATGTTAATTTGAAATATCTTAAAAATGTTTGCTCATAGTGATATTGCCTAGACATACCTTTTTAATCAGAAAATATAAGAAAATTATTTTATATATTAGAGCAAAAAACGGAAAATTTCAAGATAAGCAAAAGACAGCACGTGGCTCCCTCCACATTTAACAACAAAATAAAATGAAAGCTGTATCTCGCGATCACGATCATTTTTTCGATCAAGGTAAATTGCGTTAACTCATTGTATTTTGGCCAATGGAATTTGTGGTAGTATTTTGTGCAGACCTTTTAGAGACACCTCGTATACAGGGTGATCATTTTTAACTAGAACTAACCAGAACACCCTGTATATTGCATCACAATTAAATAGATATTTTAAAGATCTTTAAAAAATACCAGTTTTTTCTCTTATAGTTTTGGAAATATGGTCATTCAAATGTAAAAATAATAGATATAATGCCTTTTTTTATCTTCGAAACCCAGGGTAGATAATTTTTAAAACGAAAAAAATTATAGTAGAATAAAACCCATTGTAAAATGTAGAAAAATACCAAAAATTAAAGGAAACATAAATTCCAGGCGATATGAGGTCGGTAAGGGAGGAGGGGGATTAAAATGTAAAAGCGGTTTTTCTTAATTTTAGGTCAAACTACAAGTTTTATGGTAATAAAAAGATCTACAACTCTTGTACTTACACTTTCTTTACATAACCTCAAAATGTATTTAAAAAATAAAAAAAACCTGTGTTTGTTGTTTTATTTTTATCTTTTACTAAAACAATTAGTTTTTTACAAAATTTGTTAAAAACGTACCCTTATTTGTCGCAAATATGCTGTAATTTTTGGATCTAAAATATTTATTTTTAAACATTTTTTGACCCAATAATGAAAAACTCGAAGTAGTAATGTATATATTTTTACACCATTACAAAGTTGAGATTTTAACGAACAAAACAACATTCGACTTTTTAAAAAATGCTGATATTTTGACACGTCAATTTTTAATTAAATAAGGGTACTTTTTAATACAAAGTTAAAATAATGTGAAAAATAAATATTTAAACCAAAAAATTACGGTATATTATTTATTTTTTGTAAAAAATAAAAATTAAAAACCAAAAACTTGGTTATTTTAATTTTTTAAATAAATTTTGAGGTTATGCAAAAAAGCTAAATACAAAAGTTGTACATCTTTATATTGCCTACAACTTTGCAATTTATCTTTTTTCCATAAGACTTGTAGTTTGACCTAAAAGAGAAAAACCATTTTTTATATTTTTATATCCCCCCTCCCCCTTCTCGACCTCAGATCGCCTGGAATTTATATTTCCTTAAATTTTTGTTATATTTTCTACCTTTTACAATGCGTTTCATCCTACTATAAATTTCTTTCACTTTTTACTTTTTTAAAGGCTTCAGCACCGGTCTATTAGTGCTTATAGCATGGAGCTGTGAGGATAATGAAAATTTAACATAATATTTAGATCTGGATGGCCATATTTCCAAAACAATAAGAGATAGACGTATCTCTTTAAAATATCTATTTAATGGTGATGCAATATACAGGGTATTCCATTTTAAAAATGCCAGATTTCTATTAAATTCCCGAGGATGGCCGTATTTCCGAAACTATTAAAAATTGGATATAACACATGAGAACTTTTTTAATGCTCTTTAATAGATCTTTTGAATATTGATTTATAATATAAATATAATAATAATCCATTTTAAAAATATATTTTTTCGCATTAAATCGAAAACCCGATGTTTAATTGTTTTTTTGTTGGCAGTATGTTAATCAGATAAAAAAATATATTACTACTTTATTAATTTAACCGACTTTGTATCTCCAATAATAAAGAAGTTAGCAATAGTGCCGACTTAACAATGATCACCCTGTAAATTTTCTTAGTGCAATTATTTCAAATAGTTCGTCACTATACATATTTTCAGTTTTCAATTTCCTCAATCATGATCCCCTTTTTACTATCCTACATTTTTTCACATCCCCAGTCTCCCTAAATAATCTATAAAATACGGATTCCCGAGCTTTATGGGTTAGAGGGGTGTTTTTAATCCTGCGTGGGACACCGGCTGCAGCCGCGAGGATCAAATAGGGAGACTGAGTGCCCTTAATTACACCACTTTCAATTGACGTACGTTTGGAGGGGAAAATCTGTGTTAATAAAAAAATATTTGGTAATTGAATAAACTGATTTGTTAAATTAGAAATTTACTCCAATTACGTACCCAACTTTTAAAATGTGCTGTTTTAAAGTAAAAGCCGTACCTTGTACCTTAAAATGTTTAATACCCACAAAGTTATAAAAAAACATTAAATAACGCCAACTAGTTTTAAAAAGCCGAGATTCACTGGTCACTGGCATTAGGTACATTTAAGTACTATGGCCGAATAATTTATCAATGAAATAAAAATGTCCCTTTAAATGTTGGAACTTCTTTCAAACCTAGATTTTAAAAAAATCCACTTTACATACAGGGTGGTGCGATTTCAAGAACCGCTGCGCGCTGCAAAGAACCCGCAGCCGTGCGTCTTGATAGTAAAATGTAGGGGGATGCGGTGCAAAAGGTTCTGTATTTTATAAAATTGCAGTAATATAAGAATCGTGTACTACACTTTAAATTACGCCTGATCATAAAATAAACCTTTAAAAATAAAGTAAGGCAGTTTTACCTATACCACACTCAAAGTTTGGATAAAAAAAATCTGATTTATTTAAACAAGAAGATTTACATCCATAAAACAATAATATAATTCAGTTTGAGAAAAATGATTTTTACATTTTTCAGGACATGAAAAGTGCTTTTGAATTTTTCGAATTAATTTGCCCCACTTTCCTCTATAATTGTTAATCCGGGCTAGGTGCGGCCTTGGTGCGGTTATGTGTGGCCAAACCTTTAGAGTGGGAGCCCCTCGACTGCGAGGCACTTAAAGCGCGAGCCCCTAGGCTAACGCCCACTTCGCCCACTTCTAGGTACGCCAATGATTGCAAAGATTATAACTAACCCACTATAAATGTTTAACTGATAAAATAAAAAAATAACAATCTTATAATAATTTTAATAAGCTAGTCTGTAAGGCTTCAAAAAATTGCTTTAAAACTTATTGTGCTTTTGATGGCTTTTCAAATATAACATAGAAAGTGTTAGAATCAATTAATTATAATTTTCGATACTGTTTCTTTTTTACTTTATGGCAATATTTGAGCTTGTGTTCCTATATTTTTGGAAGTGATTAAAAAAAAATGAGAAAAAGAATTATATTAGTATGGTGTTAAAATGTAAAAAATATCGTTTTTATGTTATATATTTAATACTAATTTAGATAAATTTTGAAGACCAGAAACCTGTAAAAAATAAGTTTTTAAAGGTGTGATTTATAAAGGATTTACAGTAAATCTGTTTTAAGACATATGGTTTGCTGCAGCATGTCCCTAAAAAAATAGTTTTTTAAATTTTTGTTTAGTTTTGATTTAATTTAAACTCCTGACTAATAATATTTGCTGTACGGTTTTCGCATAAATAAATACAAAGCATTTATGTGCAAGATTATTTTATATCGATAATATTTAACTATCTAAGTAATACAATTTTTATAAACAATTTTTTAAAAGATAATAAATTTCCTAATAGAAAGTTTACGGTTAATACATCAGTTGCAACTTGCAACGTTTAATTTATATAGTGATAAAGCAGCATAAACGTGAACCCGAAAAAAATTTATTCTAGGAAAATGCAGTAACGTACCATTAAAAAAAAATATTCACAGTAAATACCTTACAAAGGTTAACATTTATTTTTTTATTAAAGTTGCCTTCCAAATTTCTCAAACTGTCGCTGAACTGCGCAGCCACCAGTTTGAAAGTTGCGAGGTGTATGTAATTCGATTTGAAAATGTTTTAAGATTTTGATTTTTGTCATCTGTCACATCTGTCTATGGACACTTTAATTGGCCAATATTAATACTTTAATTTTAAATTAGAAATATATGAACGTATTAGAAAACAGCGCAGAAAAAAATTAAAGTTAGTTGTGGTTTAAATATGACAGTTTGGTTAGATGCCATGCGCAAGCTGGTACGTTCAAAAAGCGTTTTCATCATGGTATTCAATACCGATCCGATCCCACAATTTTGCCGAATTGACCTTGAAGTCTAGAACAATTTCAATTCGAGTTTTCATGCAGTATTGAAAAACAGAAATGGACTCCAATCGATTTGAATCTCGCATAAAAACGTAGAGATTTTCTATAGTAATACTTAAAGAGAAAAATTGCACTTTTATACCATTATATTATACCGGGTGTCAACGAATTTATTAGACACGACATAACTCCTAGAGTATTTGACATATCAAAATGAGATTTGGTATATAGGTAAATGGTATATAAGCGGAGGAGTGTTTACATATATTTTTCATTTTTCAGTCACTTCCGGTTTAACCGGAAATGACTTCAGTTTTAAATTTTTAAATGGAACACCCTGTATATTTTGTCATTTTTGGATTCCTGAGACAATTCTAAATTAGAAAGTCATATTTAAAAAGTTCTTAAGCACACTTGATTTTTTTAACGTCATTTTTAATATTGCATCTAGGTGGCCATGATTGAACGCAAATGAATCCAGGGACCTTAGGTGATGTTAAAAAAATACAATGTCAAAATTTTAGTGACTAGTGTAAAAGATAGGAATGAAACAATTTGACGATTTAACATTTTCGTGTCTAACTATAATTTTTCAAATGGCAACAACTTTTAGACGAGCACTTTATGAATAAAGGATTTTTTGACAAATCTAACGATACCAATTTTTTGCGATCGGAACAAAAATTAAGTCATAAATAAAAGATCATAGCCAGCTAGATAATACAAAGGGCTCTTAAAAAATCAAGTAGGCGTAAAAACTTTTAAAAATGACAAATTATTGTTAGGAATTGTCTCAGGAATCCAAAAATGATAAAATATACAGAATGTTTAATTTGAAAATTCAAAATTGGAGTCATTTCCGGTTAAACCGGAAGTAACCAAAAAGTATGAAATATGCGAAAATTCTCCTCTTTCCATACCATTTACTTATACCTAATTTTTATTTGTCTAGTACTCCAGAAGTTATGGCTTGTCTAATAGATTTGTTGACACCCGGTATAGCAAGTATAGCAAAAAACAGCGGGAGTCCAATAATAAAATAAACAAATAGGTATCTCATTTGAATTAAAAAAAATATTTCTGTGAAACTGAATATCTGGCAACATCGACGATATCAGCACTGAATTTCTAATTTAGAGGATGGTTTAACCTTTCTAAACTGTTTGGACACACTTTAGGTATGTTTAAATCAACTAAAAAATAAATAATATTAGGTTAAAATTATCCATCCTCATGTTAAGCTGTATTATTTCCTAGTCTGTATTAGGGTTTTAAACCTGTAGACTATATAATTAATTAAAAAATAAACCCAAAAATTACTCAACATCCATATGAATCAAAATGTCAACGAAACGAAAATTAAACCTTTTTATAGTCCCTAATATTTTCAATCAACCCATAAAAACTGGAAAAATCGCAGCAAAGTATACACACTATACACCTTTATCGATTGGCAACTTTCCGAAAAACTTCTACGGAAACTAAATTTCGCGCTTCAAAAATGCCATCAAACATTGAGATCCGCAAGGTTCAAGCCATCAATCTACTATTATCCCGGGCTATTGCTCAGAATAATTGAATGTCAGTGGACTTGAAACAAAGACGTTACTCGCGGATGTCTGCACACGACCCCTTCTTCAGACACGCGACCTATTGGATTAGGCTTAATCCCTTTCAAGGGAAAAACATCACAAGAGCACTGACTTTGCTGCCTGGGTTGGGATTTTTGAGACTAATTGTAATTTTATAGATCATAAGTATACCGAGTGTATTCCACAGGTGGTTCCCCACTATTATTTTTTTACTATTTAAGATAGAAAAATGAAATTTGGTGTATCGTTATTTGACATACTTTTGGATTACCTAATCTATTTACTTGTTATTTACTACTTCCGGTTTTACCGAAAATGACTGCTTTTTTGAAATTTTAAATGGCACCACGTTTCTCTTATTTTAACACACTTCACATGTCATTTTTGACATTTCTGCTGTCAATTTTTTTTTATTCCATTTAAGAGTACGGTTTTTTTACGTCAAGTATCCATGGGAAATGAACTTAACCGTCCCTTGACTTTAACCACTTCTCAGAGCGGAGTCAAAGTGTGCAAAATCCTATTTCTGGTCATAACCCTTTTTTCAAATGGAACGAGGATAGCTCGTTAGCATATCCTAAAGGAGCATTTTATTTCAATTAAGTTTGGTACTACATAGGCGGTATTTCGGGAAAGGTTTGTATCCAAGCATGTAATAAAATAATTCTAAACTAATTTTTATACTAAATGATAATATCGATTAAGGACAACAATATAAATTTATTTATTATGTGTTCTGCAGCAAAAGCCTTACTCGAAATACCGCTTATGTACCACATAAATTATTCGAAATAAAATGCTCTTTTAGGATATGTTAACAAACTACCCTTGTTTTATTTGAAAGAAGGGAGTTATGACCATAAATAAAATTGTGCAAACTTTGACTTCGCCATGAGAATTGGTAAAAACAAAAGACGATTAAATGTATTTTTTTATAGGCACTTGACTTAAAATACACCATTTTAGCTTAATCATGGCACTCTAGATTGTAATTTTTAAAAATTATAAATATAATTATAAAGAAAAACCGGAAAAACAAAATTTTGTTCGAATTCAATCAGAAATAACTTTTTGCTTTTACAGATTTTTATGATTTTTTGGGTCAGTTGTAGCTCCTTCCATTAAAATTGTTATTTAATATAGGGATTGGAAAAAGTTTTATATATATAATATTGAGTTTTGCCCAAATTTTCGATCACCCTGTGGAATATCTTAACGTCACCCTTTTTTATTATTGTATTGGATTTTAAAACTCCATATTTTTACAATTTTCTTTTTTTATATATAAGTAGCTTTATTCTAAAAGAAATACATTTTTTAAAGAAAAAAATGAAATTTAATTATGATGGTCGTAATATACGGTATATTGCGAACATACTAGGAAAAACTTAAGATTTAAATAGTCATAGTTTTAAAGCTATTAAAGATAACTAAGACCAACGTAGCTTTTTTTATTAATCTTTAAAAGATCTTTTTACTGGTGTTATAATATACAGGGTGTTTCTTATAAAATTTTAGTTTTTGTCGTACCATGTATATTTTAAGAGATAACAAAAACAAAAACAAACCAAAATTTTATTTTTATTTTTTATCATCAAAAATAAAAAAAATAACTTAATGGAAGATGTAAAATTATAACTTGACGCCCGGTACATAAATTTCTTTGCCTTATTTAAAAATTTGTATTTCCTTTCAGAAAAGAAATACTAATATTAATAAAAAAGGAAATGTTAAAAAAAGATAAGGCTTTAAAATCTAATACACTGGTAAAAAATTGTAACGGTAAATTATTCCACAGGGTGTTCGAAAATTTGGGCAAAATACAACATTTGGCTCTTCCCTGTATAACACCTAATTTTATAAAACTTTTTGCAATCCCCATATTTAATAATAATCTTTATTAAATGAGCTACAACTGGACCAAAAGATAATTAAAATTGGTCAAAAACCCAAAAATTATTTAAGATTGAATTTGATCAAATTTTTCTTTGCCCGTTTTTTTATCCAGCAGTGTATTATATACGTTAAAAAAAATTAAAAATTGCACAGACAATGCGTGGAAAGGGAACGGTCGGTCTAATGCGTGTAGAACACCATCAAGTGAGATTACACAAAGAAGGTCGGCATGTAAAAAGATGACGGATTATTCCCGATTTGTTAATGCTTTACTGGCCGAACTAAAAACTTTGCTGAACCTGTATGTCAGTATCGATATTTTTTTCTCAATGTCTGTACTAAATTTTATTTAGTTGTGCCTTTAATATCATTTTGGTGTCATATATTGCATTTAAAGTGTCATAAAATCACTTTGATGGTAGCGATAAAAACAACCCAATGGAAACAAGGGAAAATACATACCTGATAAGCTAAATAACATCAAACATAGGCAATGTGAGTAAAAGAGACAGTCTAACGTGTATATCGGCATGTAAACATTTCGTATTGGATGATTCACGGTACATCCTTTGTTGTTGCTTTACTGGCCAATATACCTTTAGCTATTGCTTATACAGTATAATAACTTCTATTACATACTTTTTCTTTCTTTTTCTTTATTTAAACTACCCTAACTCTTCTCGTTATATTGATTTAAGTTTTTTTTTATCTAAAAATTTCCTTAACAGACTGTTTACCTAAATATTTTCAATTAAAATTTAAATGCGATGGGCCGGCGTCAACACTAAATGGTACCAAATAATCTAGAAAATTTATGTGTAGGAAGTAAGAAGATGCACCCTCCATTCGTTAATATTCCAGCCACAATCTGTTCGGGGGTAGATAACATATTATCATTGAATTACAAGCCACTCGCGATATGAAAGTAAACACGGATTGAAAGGGCAGTGGTTGGATAATTTTGAGAGTTTGACTAATGCGCCAGTTGTTAACATAAACAGAATATTTTAAATGATGGGCGAATTCAATTCGCTGAATATAATTGACCTTGTAATGACTATACTTGATCATACAATGTTTTCTTTTTTCTAATGACGATTTTACTCTATCAAAAAATGGTTTGTATTATTTTACGCAATACCCAAAAATCAAATAAAAGAGTCAAGGGAATAAATTTGTTTCAAGCTTACCTGGAATCGGAAAAATATTTTTATTTTAGGAAAATTCTAAATTCCCAAACTGATATTTTTTTCTTTGTAAAAAATTTGTATGATGCACATGACAAGTCTTCCAAATTTCTAAAAATATTTGGATTGGTAAGAAAGATATTATAAAAAACCCAATTATTAGAACAGGTTAGAACATAAGTTCGAACAAATAGAAGTGCCTTTTTTAGCTAGGGGTTTGGGCTATTCAAAAAAACTAATTTTATTTCTATTTAATACAGGGTGTAAAAATAATTGCCACCACGCTTCTGACGAAGTAATGAATGCAACCACCGCACCAGGGCCGTTCCTGGCGGGGGTGCAGCTGGTACACTTGCTTGGGGCGACAAAAATTAGAGGGCGGCATTTTGCCAAATGAAGGGCGATTTTTAGTACATAAAGTGTTTGAAGTTGAAAAGAGTGAATTTTTTTTTGCTTTTTGAAATATAAACAATATGTGGAATACTTTAATACTTCAATTAAGGAATAATTTATTGTGAAAGTGGGGTCTCGACGAACCTTTGTATTTAAGCTGAGTAAAACGTGTTTTTTGGAGTTCTATTGACTTTATTTCATAAAATACACGACGCATTTTGACTGGTAAGTATCTCCAGCCGTCTTCAAGTGAGTAATGAATAAGTTACAGGACTACAGTGTGTATTCCCTCTTTGGTTACCCTAATTTTATATTCAAAGCCACGAAACTTATTACTAATACCGGGTCCACACCGGGCTTCTAGTATTCGTTTGAAGGTCATAGACAATGATGAAGGCTAAGTAAAAGATGTTTCTTGTAGTCGTGTAACTTATTCATTACTCACCTGAAGACGGCTGGAGATACACACCAGTCGAAACGCGTCGTGTATTTTATTAAATAAAGACAAATGCAAGTCCAAGAAACATCTTTTACTCAGCCTACATCATTGTCTATGACCTTCAAACACATTCCCACCAACCTATACGCATTTACGCATAAAGTGGGGAAATTATTGCTAAGGACAAAGACTGAAAATAAAAAAAGTTAGTAAAATGTTGTTAGTTAAGAAAATATTATGTAAAATTAAATAAAATATTTTAAAAATTAATATTAAAAATAAAGTACTATTCGATTTATCAAACATTATCATCATGACTTGTTTATTGTTTTTTTATTTACAAAGTTGGGCAAATACACTGAAAATTATTTGTAAAACAAAAAATAGTTTATATTTATTATTTGTCCTCATAATTTGCGTCATTTTATTTAATTAAAATAAAAAATGATTTTATCCCACTAACTAAAAGTATTTTAATTATTTTCATTATTTTCATTATTTGTCATTGTTTGTTCTAGTTCATAACTTCAATGCGCAAAATTTTTTGACTATCAAAATATATCAGAGGGCTTAATTTAGAGATATTTAACAGTAAGATATTAAAATCGAATCCGTTCGCGAGTTAACTGCAAATTTTGGTAACCACAAAGCTAAAACTAGCGACTAAAATTAGGAGGTGACCCAGTGGAATATATACTACTTCATAACTTCAATGCGCAAAATTTGTTGACTATCAAAATATATCAAAAAGCCTAATTTAGAGATATTTAACAGAAAGATAATAAATTCGAATCCGTTTGCAAGGTTATTGCAAATTTTTGTAACCACGAAGCTAAAACTAGCGACTAAAATTGGGAGGTGACCCAGTGGAATATATAGTAGTTCATAACTTTAATGCGCAAAATTTTTGTCTATCCAATAATTTCCAAGTTTATGCGTAGATGTTAGAAATCACCCTATATTTTTATTCGTTATAAATTATTTATTATTAATTATTTATAGCACAGCTAAGCTATATTAAATTAAATTAAAAAAAAACTCTTACAATTTTTACCAGTGGTGAAAATGCCGTTTCTATAGCCCGGATGTGACTGAGGAGTGTGATTCCCTTAGGCACGTGTCAACTCTTGGCACGAAAACATAATATTTAATTATTTTGGGTGAGGATATAAAAGGCCACTGATTGCATTCAGTTTAAACCCTAGTGGAAAAGAAGTTTCTCATAATGTAATTCTTTTTCTTTACGTGAGAATTTTAAAAATGTGTTTTTAAAATCTAATTTTAAACCAAAAAATTAGGTTGGCATTATACAAGACTCTCTTTAATAATGGAGTCTCAATGGAGTGGCTCACCACTATAACTTTTTATTTTTTTTTTGTTTGGTATACAGGAAAATTCTTAACAAATGACCAATAATGGAAAAAATATGTATTTTTTTAGTTAGGAATATGATAAATATTTAAATAAAAAAAAGAACTTTATTTCTAAAAACAAATAATAACTAATAATGCAATAAACGTGGTTACCCATTTTTTGTGTTGGAAATAATTTATTATATTTATTTTAATCCATAATATTAACTCCTAATCGCGTAAAAATACACTTAGAACAACGTATTTTACAATTTTTTTATTATTATTTGTGTTCAGAACCCACATTTTATTCGTCTAAAATAATTTATAATCCTAATATATTAAAATATTTTACCAACTTTTTGTAATATTAATTTATTTGTCTTTAGCAATAATTTGCCAAGTTTATACGCATAAATTTGGTTGGTAAATATTGTTAGTAAAACTAACTAAGTAACAATTTTATGTTTTGGAGATCGTATCAATTTTATATAAAATTTGCTTAAAAAAAGCTTTTGTTATAATGTTATATTAAGAACAAAACTTGTCGGATAAAAAACTTCTTTCATATTCATGATAAGCACCCCAAAAATCTTCTACCCAAAAATTGATAGAGTCAAATCTTCAGTCAAGTATATATTGTAATAAATTTTATACGACTCGTATACCCTATCGCTGTATGGGCTTCAAAAAATAATGGTTACTAGTAGATATCATATTACTATTTCCCAAGCGGCAAACAGTCTTTTTAAACCATAACCGCATATCTTAATACAATCGGAGGGTTATACTTTGTGCCGTCGGTGACAAAATAAATAGAGCTGATGGCGTCTGTAATTGAATGTGTGTCAGATAGTGGGGTGCTATTAACAGCCTATTGAGCGCAGCAGGGCGATATGTTGAGGCTTTGTACATTTCCTGCAGAGATCTCATCTTGAAGGTTTCCCGCCTAACTTTTTAGGGGATAATGCGAAACTTTTGGTAAAGTAAATGATATTAGGAGTGTAAATTGTAAAATTTTAAAGCAAAGTCTGCTTTTTTAGGTAATAAAATTGTTAATGTGATTTTCTTCTAGTCGTGTAATAAATTATTCAGAAAAACTCAAATAAAAAATAGTATATGAGATATAAGTTTGGGTAAATCATTGTTAGCACCATATACGAATTAAATGACTAAGTAGCAAATGAGGGGCTAGTTCCAAAGTGTACAATAGAGTTGAACGAAAAACAATTTTTTTTCAAATTGTTTTGACAGTCTTCAAAATGTGCCTCTGGATGTACAAAAACTCATGTTAAAATCTGAACTCTTTTTAACTTTTTATCTTCAGGCTTCTCATTGGCTCTGAAATTTGCTAAATATTTTTATTTATTTGATTTTTTTCGAGTGAATTAAAAAATCTAAGAATACATCTTTTGCATAATTCCTAAAGCATAAAATGTTTATATTGATGTTTAAAAAATGTTTTTGCGTTGGTAATAATGGCATTTGCTACCTTTAGTTGCGTTAAAGGTATAAAAAAACGCATTTTGGAAAAACATATAACTTTATCAGATAAACTTTGTCTACCAATTACACCAGAGACCGACATTTTTTAGATAAACTTTATTTCCTTTTCTTCTAAAAGAAACATTTGACCTATCCGATTTAACACAATGACGACTATCTACTAATATACCGACCCCATTTGAGTGGTATTTTTTTTGTAGAAATTTTAGGCTTTAATATATTAACGTCAAATCATATTTATCAGAAATTTTAAGCTTTATTCAACATTTGGGGACATATTTAAAGTTTTATCCGGCATAAAAGTTTTGCGTGGTTGGTGGTTGGTTTTTCTTATATTAAAAAAAATAGACCCCTTTGCAACTGAAAAATATAGCACTCGGTACCTAGCAGAAGAATCCTACCACACACTGCGGTCGCGAATGTGTTAAAAGGAGTTAGATTAATAAAACTGTGGATTCGGGAGGGAAGCGTATGGATATCTGTTTAGTTTAAAAGGAACTTTAATATCGATTAAGATGAAGCTTTTTTCTATTCCATTTTAATAAACTTTCCATCCCTGAAGACTAAATAATAATAATTATATATGACAAAACTAGATAACTGTAAAAGTTTTTTGTTAGTTATATGTTTTTGCTAATGCCTTTTTAAATCTATATTCGATATAATGGTGTAATTTTTTAAACTACCAAAGAATACATCTAGCATCTGCATTTTAACTGAGGAAGCCTTGCGTTGATACACTCTAGCTCTCCTGATCAGCAATTTATTTATTGTTTATAATGAATTGTTTTAAAAATACCATTCTAACACCCTCAAATACCGCAAGTTATCGTCATTACCGCCGTAAACGTTGCCAAATAACTTTATTACCAGCGCGCTATATTTAGTCGGAAATTGACTATTGGCGCCAGTTTTTAAATGGTTAAAAACCTTCAGACATGCAAATTAAGTAATTAATTTTAAAAAACATTTTTTTACCATCATTATAATTATATTAGACTGTTTTTTTCATGTAAAATATGTATTCTTAGGTTTTTAAATTCACTACAAATCAATAAAATTAAGATATTTAGCAAATTTTAGAGTCAATGAGAAATCTGAAGATAAAAAAATAAAGAGTTTAGATTTTAACACGAGTTTTCGTACATCCAGAGGCACATTTTGAAGACTGTTCAAAAACAATTTGAAAAAAAAATGTTTTTGTTTCACCCTAGTGTACAATATCCAGTGTTACCATTTTATAAAAACAAAAATAATAATAAAATACTCCTAAATTAAATGTAATGCATTATTTAAGTTATGTATTCTGTTATGGATGTAGTGCTAGCCTAAAACATGATTTATATAAATTTAACTTTTCGGACAGTTATCTCTTTTTTGTATTAAGATGAAACTAAGCTCCTTAAATTTGCAAAAAGTCGGAATGTTTGTTTAAAAGCGATAGTGTTTAAAAACCCCAAATATTTAACCCATTGTAACAAAAAGATATATAGTATATACAACAAAAGCCATCAACTTTTTGTTTACTAAAAGAACAAATTTTACTAGGGGTGATTCATAACAGAAGGAAAGGATCGGTAATAATGAAAAGTATCTTTTGCTTGTCTTGTAATAGGTCACATTGTAAATAAACCTTATTTACATAAGTAACAAATATTTTTTGTTAATAGTAAAGGTTAAATAGACAAACATATTGTCTCTTTGGAAAATAGGACTAGACACTGTAGGTTCGTACGTAAAGCATATTGTTTTTGATTGTTGATGATGATGATGGAAAATACTATAATTGCCAGAACCATTTGTCGATAACAACGCAATGCTTAATTAAAGTGAAATATGCTTAGGAATATATTATTTTATAAATTTAAATTTATTAATTAATAAAATTTAGGACTATTTTTATAATTATTTAATTCTTTTTAAAAATATAGTTTCAAAAATATCTTTTTCCAATTTTTTTCATTTTTAAAATAATATTTTTTCAATTTTTAACCACCCTGTATATCATGGGGTAATTTTTATTCTAGCTTTTAGCATTTTAGGCAAAGCAAACTATTTTTTAAAGCATAATCTTTTTTCGAAATATGTAATACTAATGTACCGTGCGTGTCTTAAGGGAGGTGAAAGAAAGTTTGTTGACACGGGACTTAAATACTTGAATATTAGGGGGAAGCAGTTTCCACACTCTAAAAACTCTAGGGATAAAAGAACGAACAAAGTGGGAAATTCAGGGCATGTCCAGTTGAACCGTATAGGGATACATACGTGTGGCACCACGAGCTTCTCTATTGGAAACCGTGAGTGGAGGAGTTATACTGGACAATTCTTATACGATAAATCCCCCACAGCCCAATGATGAGCGAGAGAAGGAAGCCTTTTTGTTAGTAAAGGATCATTAATGAGTCAAACAGCTCTTCTTTAAATGGAATTAAGAATGCTATGGGTTACGGGGGCGCCATGTCCCATATATGAAAACAATATTTCCAAGGGGGTTGAATTTGGGACACATACAAAGTGTATAAAATCGTATTAGTAAGATCAGCAGTATTTTTTCTTTTAAAATATTGTATTTCATCTTGTATTCGTTTATCTTACCTGTCTTTACTTGATACTTTAATGTAGTAGCACAGTCATGGATTAGCTGTTGTAGTGGAACCCCTTGATCTGGCACTCTTAAATCAAACAACTTCTGCATTTCTTCAGGATGATGAAATTCCAGAATCTTTTCATTTCGATCATTAGTGGCTCTTACAAAGTCTAGAAGTACCTCAATGACTTTTTGAAGAAACTCTCTGGTTTGAGCTTCGTTTTCGAGCTTGTATGGAAGAATGTCTAAAAAACAAAGGATATTATAAATTAACTGTAAACATTATAAAAATGATCTTAAAAGCAATCTCCAAATTATACAGTGTAATCCAAATTAAACTTGCACACTTATTAACTAATAATAAATTTTTATTTGTTGCACCTATCTTTTTATTTTTAAAAAGCTAATAGGTAGATATGTTTTTTCTAGGTGTGCCAATTTTGGTCAAATAAATTTAAACAGGACTGGACTTACTTCCAAAATGATGTATTAAACTGCGTCGTAAACAAAAAATAATTTTATTTACCAGTTGGCTAATACGTTTATTTTAAATTAATTTACTGTTAAGTTTGGTCAGCATTCGACTCAATAACCATGATTACCTCACATTTTTGATTTTTAAAGGGCACTAAAAAAGTATTTTTTTAATCGAAATAAATGCATGCTTTATGGAGTGCATTATTTATCAAAAATAATTATTATTCCTAAATTCTCAAATTGCAGACAGATCGCTTTTAGTAAATCATTTTCCATACTTTGTCTTCAAGAAAAACGTATTAGCCTAATTGTAGCTAAATCAGATTTCTTTCGCAACGAGGTTAAATCCAGTATTTTGGAAAAAGACCTATATTATCGCTTTTTTATAGGTACTTTCATGGCTTCTGCTCTGAAGAATTGTCCAGTATAGTTCCTCCACTTACGGTTCACAACAGAGAAACTCGTACCGCGCGTATGCATCCCTATACGGTCCAACTGGACAGGCCCCCGACTTCCCACTTTGTTCGTTCTTTTATCCCTAGAGTTTCTAGGTTGTGGAACCTGCTGCCAGCGGAGGTCTTTCCTTCCCCCAAATCTTCAAGTATTTAAGTCCCGCGTCAACAAACTTCCTCTTACCTCGCTTAAGACACCCACGGTACGTTAGTATTTAGGCTTTTAGCCTTCGTGGTTTGTCCAGAGATAAAAAAAAAAAAAAAAAAGTCCAGTCCTGTCTAATTCTATTTGACCAAAATTGTCAAACCTAGAGAAAACATATCTACCTATTAGCTTTTTAAAAATAAAAAAGATAGGTGCAACAGATAAGTTATTATTAGTAAAAAAGTGTGCAAGTTTAATTTGGCCCACCCTGTATATATTCGATAAAAAAGGTCTGTAAGAGAAGTTTTAAATTGGTAATATAATAATTAACAAAATTACCTTGTTTATATTTTTCTAAACAGCTAGTGTATAATGGTTTAGGTATGAAAAACCATTACTAATATTAGGAAAATCTAATATTTATTGTTGTCAAATGTCATTTAGTACCTTACAAATTAATTGCTTGTCCTGAACACATTGAACATATTTAGATACAAATTTGTATTTATGCTTTACATTCATTGATGTCTACCGTCAAAACACTAAATGAAGTAATATTTAAAAATAAAACGAAAAGGCGAGGAGTAAATCACGGAGGCACCAGCTTAACGTGCCTTCCGAAGCACAATTTAAGGCTTCTTTCGAGGTAGCATACTACGAACAGTAGTTTGCCATTGTCTTCTGCGAACCCGGGTTTCTTTGGTAGGAGTTTAGTTAGTTCTGGAAGAAAATATGCATGTTTTATTTTATTACTACAAAGTATTCTATAAAGTCGCAGTGTAAAACGCATTTTTATAGTGCTTGCACGTCAAATTTCATAAACGTAAAATGTTGGTTATTCATCCATACTATATTCTAAAATTCTACTTTGCTACTGACAACAACTAACACATGTTTTCTTTATTGTTGAAAAAGGTATGGAATTTTTAAAATCCAGTTAAATGTATATAAAAAAATGCAAATATATATTGATGAAAATTACAGTGACTAACCCTTTTCAACAATAAAATATAAAATTTCCTAGATGAGGTTAACAGAAAAAAAATATTTACATAATAAATAAATCTAAATTTATTAGGTCAATAAAATATATTGAAAAAGGCAGCCTTTTATTTTACATCACTTCATCACGATGTTTTAATTTTGGTTTCAAAATTTAAACACAACAAGCAAATTATTTGACAAATCTAATATTTTTTTTAATTTTTTTTTCCAAATTTATGCTTTATGATGTTTTATTAGTTATTTGGTATTTCAACAATAAAGAAAATGAGGATCATATTGAAACATATTTCTTATTTTACTATAATTATATGTTTAAAACTACTATAAACAATAAACATAAGGGTCAAATGACTACTATTATGACTTTTAAAAATAAATTAGACGACCCGTTATTTTTTAATATATAAAAATATATTGATTTACTTTGAAAGGGTTAGAAATATTGTTACTCAAGATGCGCAATGTTTTATTAAATTTGATTTTTTAAATTGAGGTAATAAATAAAAATTAACGCCAATAAAAAAAAGTTTTTAGGAAAATTAAATAATGATCTTAACTTTTTACATACCGTCCTATATCAAAATATGTAAAAACATTTATAAAACTAAATGGGTAAAGTTACTCTTAATATATGGTATTACGATAGGCAGATGTTTAGGTATGAAATATCTGTACTCAAAGTATGCACACATTTAAAAATATAAACATTATTTTTTAAAAGTAATACTCTAAATAATACTAAACTTGATATTTAAAAAAATTTAAAAAAAAGGAAATTTAAAGAAAATAATCATAATGTGTGTTTATAAACACAACTTAATTTTAAAAATCCTGCAAATATTTTATTATTAAATTTTAAAATCTGAAAAGTATGCTATAATGGTTCTACAGGCTTTTTGCTATAGAGTTATTAAATGAATTAAAAAAATAAATAGATTTTTTAGAACGCCTTGCTCAAAGTACGTTTGTGTACAAAACCGCTAGTAGTAAAGCAGTCTGTAGCGTAAGCGGTTAAGATATCTCCGCCAGGATAACAATAGCTAACAAAAATTTTTTCTTACTAGTCTGTACGATTTTGAAAAAACTTAAGTCTACTTTATAATTTTAAACATATATCTGGAGGGTTGAGTACAAATTGTGAACTAAAATAGCCTGGAACCGTGGTTCTAAAACCCCAGAACGATGTAGGGTCTTCCCCTGTTCACACAGTAAGTGGCAAAATACTGTATAGGTATACAGAAATCATTAAAATACACTTGTAGCCGCTAACCTAACCCGGTTAGGTTGTTTACATATTTTTATTTTGCTTCTGTGACTACTAGAAAAACTGTCTTTCCTTTTATTTAGTTAAAAATTAAATATTAGTTACAATTATTTAATTTTTCGGAACCAGTCTGTAGAACCATTTATTTTTAATACATAAAAACATAACTGCTTTTAAAAAATAAAAAAAGGTTAATCTATAGCAAATATATAAAATTTATTTTAAGGGGTTTACGTATTGGCGGAGAAAATGTAAATATAGTAAAAATATACTTGTTCACAGAGTCAAAAATTATTAAAAGTAAAAAATTCTTGGGTTGGTAGCTGTAATTACATGTTAAATTATATTATTATGTTTCTTATATGATCCATGTATGATTATAAATAAATTAATATAAGGATAATTGTATTTACTAGAAGGCACTTTTTCTTTGAAAAAATTTGGTAGGCCATTGACAACCTTGTGAAGAAATTCACGGGCGACAGGAACATCCTCAGTATTGTAGGGTAGTATATCTGAAAAAATTATTTAATAATAGTTTTTATTATAGGAATAGCATACGTGCTTGTATTATGCGAGAAGACGTTAAAAAATTTATAATAAAATTATACTTTAACATTCGTAAAGTGTACTGCCGTATTAATTATTTTATGTAAGCTTACAACGTTGATAATATATGATAGTTAGGGTAAAAACCTTCTAAATTTAGATTATATAACTAAAATAAAAAGCAACTATCTAAGAAGCTAAGAAATATTTAATAAACGTATAATACCAATACAGAATGCTTATTAAGTACAAACATAAAAAATTAGCAAATTCATGATTCTCAAATTATTTTAAAAATTTAACAACTGAGAAAAACTATAATTTATAAGGAAAAGTCAATTAACGAAAAATTATTTTTCAAAAATTTCCAAATAGAATAGTTATTTGGGTAAAAGGTATCACTTAAACTACTTTTTGGCATAAAAATAATTTTGGTCACGTGCCCTAGTGCCAATAGGGCACTGGCAATAAGGAAGATACAAGGTGTCAAAGTGAAAAAATTTTTTTCAATTTTTTTCATTTTGTTTGAATACGTTTTAAATATTGTGATGAAACTATTCATCTAGAGATTCTTTTGACATGAGCTATTCAAATCACTACTTTAAATGTCTTTAAAACGTTCCAACATTTTGATGCTACTTTGTATGTACCATCTATGTATACCAGTAAACTCTCCTATGCTTGCATTACAAAAAAGGTGTACCTTGTAAAATTTCTCGTCTAACCGTTCTCGAGATATTTTTGTTTAAGTTGTTTAGTACATCGTTTATAAAGTCATTTTTGTAGTTATGGCTAATACGCTGTTTTAAAAGGCATTTTTAGTTGCACTAAGCAACTTAAACACAAATATCTGAAAACGATTGCTTAGAATGATTCTTAGAAAGTATACCTTTTTGTGTAACAATCTTACGGAAGTTTATTGGTTTACTTTGAAGCTACATTTGGAGTAGCACAGAAAAGTTGAAGCATTTTATTAAATTTTAAAGTAGTGTAACTAGCGCCCTTTAGTTCGGACATAAAAATTTATATGAAATCTTAATAGCTTATATCAAAAACCTCAAGGGTTTTTAATTTTTTTATCCTTATTTGTTATTTTATTAAATAACTAACTAGCCGACTACCTGTGCCGACTTTGTTCGGCTTTAATTATATTTTTCCACTGCCTTGATACACATATATGCCATTATTTTTCTCTGAACTTCTTGTTTAATAATTGTAAAATATAGTTTAAAGCACTTCGAAAAAGTGTAGCTTTCTAATTGTGAAAGAATGTTCACGATCGGTTCAATATTTCCGAAGATTGGCCGTTACAAAAAAAACAACAAAGTTACAAGCTTATCCTCTTCATAATATTAGTAGATAGCACTTCTAAATAGTGTATCTTATTGTGAAAGCAAGCAAACAAGCATAGTTACAAACTTTACCTCTTTATAATATTAGTGTAGACGTATCAAAAATTATCAAAATACAAAAAAAATCCCTTTGGCGCTCTGTATCTTCCTTATCATTAATTTTGTATATGTTTAGTTAAATCTAAATAATATGATATTTGTGGTTTTTCTGTGCTAAATTAATAGGACACCCTGTATTTAACAAGCACTTTAAACCGCTGTTACTATTTACGTAAAAATGTGACAGTTTGATAAAAACCTATATGACCCTTATTTATCAGTACCTAAAACATTGGGTGCGTAATATTCCCCGAGGAATGTTCAAAAATGTTTTACGTGTTCTTACAAATAAAGGTTGTGTGTTTGTAAGTTGGATAATTTTCTTGTTCTCTTTAGTCGTTGTATACACCATAGAATATGTTATATTAAAAATAAAGTAGTCATTGGGTATTTTTATTGTGCCATATTCTATTGCCCCTTTCCCCCAAAAATAAAAATTATTTTTAATATGCTTTCTATGCCACCATTTTAAAAACATATTGGATCTTCTAATAAATTCCTTAAAACTTAATTTTAGGTCTGTCCATCAAAAATATAAAAAACCTTTTTTAAAATATTGATAAGAGTTCAGTTAGGAATAAACCTTTAGATGTATTTGACATAAAAAAGCCAGTCCCTTTTTATTTTTTGTTTTCCTCTAAAAAAAAATTGTTAAAATACATTATACATTTTCTTTTTATAATACCTATTTAAATGTTCCTTATTTTTTGCTTACTTTGAACTTTAGCAAAAAGAAATAGATATTAAATAGTCTATTAAAAAGTATTGTATTCATTCTTCAAACTAAATCCATCCTCTTGCCATTTATAACCATTATTAATAGCGTATGTAGCAGGAAATCTTTTTCTCCGGGGTATATTTTCGTTTTACCATAAACGACAAGAGTAATTCCCAGTTATACTCCAGTAAATAAACTGGGGAAGTAGGATTAGTGTTGAAAAATTACTATGGCTTTTCTCCAGTCGCTCAGACAAACATTTGGCGATTTTCTAGCTTTTAAACAAAAGATAAATGTAGCGAGTGATGTTTGGCTAAGATAAAGTGAGAAATTTTGCGTCTAAAAAGTTATTAAAAAATACAAACTCTATACGGATAAAGTTTACAAAAACACAAATGCATAAACATTACATATTTTGGAAAAAGTCATAAATATTGTTTATTAAAAGAATTTAAGAAAATTTTAACCGTGTAGATGGGGTTTACAAGAACTTTAAAAACATATATTTTTTTAACTTAAATGTCAAATCTTTTTTATCAGTAGTGTTGGAAATACAGACAAAATTATCAGTTACTTTATTTTTCTCATAAGGGTATCATAAATTTTTAAAACCAACTAATGTTGGTGAAATTGGAATTATTTTGAATATATTATCATCAAAAAAATTATCAAAAATATTGATTAGTAATAATTGTATGTTTATTTCATTTGCAATTCAAACATCAAACAACTCAGCCAGTTTGCTGAAATTTTCTAAGTAACTTTTCATTTTCAATATTAAATTTCTTTATCAAAAATCTGTTATAATTGTAATATTACGTTACATTAAGCGCGTCCAGACTTGTAACAATTCGTCAAACATCCGTCCAAACCAGAGTTTATCAAATATTAATAGTAATTGCACTCTCTTGCGGATTAACAGCAGCTTTTAAATAGTGCCAGCAAGTTCAAGCCACCGTGTAGCATGCGAAGCCACCGACCGACCGCACAGTATAGAAAAAGATAACTGGCTTTGTTTTGGCCAGCAAGTCGTCTTAGGAAAGGCGGGGCAGGGGGAGCCGCATCGTCGAGTGAATTAACTATTAATATTTGATAAACTCTGATCCAAACTAACCAACCTATTTGCGCCCTTCTTTAAGGCCAAAAAGCGACAAGCTCTGGATCGCCGGCGAATCATTCGCCAAGCCCTTGAAACGACGTGAATTCCGTCCAAGTCCACGTTCGCGCTATGTGGCGGGGTATACGGCGTGGAGCGGCACTGCAAATTGTTGCAAGTCTGGACGCGGCTTTAAATAAGCTTCTTGCTCTCAAGTTTACACCTCAAATATGTTTGCTCCGTATGTTAAAAAATTTTGAGATACAGGGTGTTAAAATTTAAAAAAAAAAAAAAAAAAAAATCGAAGACACTTATGTTAGTACAAACTGTTATCCTATATATAAACCTTATTTAAAAGGGTATATATTATTTTTGTTAAATAATTGCTAATAAAAAAATTGAACCTAATTTTTAAAAGAAAAAGATCCCGCAATGCATCTTTTATGGTCTAAAAATTTACACAGTCAGTGGCGTACCGTTATTTTTGTTAGAAATATGTCTTCAGTTGCCTCTCGAGACGCCACTGGACTTATTAAATGTAATTAAGTCGGTGATAAATTACCCCTTTAATGTCATAAATAATATTACCAAATTAAAATAAAATTGAGTATAGGATAGTTAGGATATTGAAACAAACAGTTTTTTGAAATATTAACACTTTGTCTCTCAAAAGTTAAGATGTTTAGGACATATATCTATATGAATTTTTTTTCAAATGAGTCCAACAATCACCCCTAAAATATTAGGATTAAAAATAACTTTTAAATATGCACGCTTGTTTATTTTAAGAAATTAACTTAATACAAAAATTAATAAAAGTTGTCCCGTTAATGAAGAAATTTGCATATTTGTAAGTTATTTTTAAATCCTAAAATGCTTTTTACAATAATGTTCAAAACTTTTTTTCTCAATTATAACTACAAACGCTACTAATGATTGTAGTAAAGTTAATTTTTGTAGTACCAATAATTACGCATCTAACCTAATAAATGTTGTTCTAAACCAGAAAAAAAATTAGTTCATTACTCCATTCGCAAAATTTGTTGACTATCAAATTATATCAACGGGCTTATTTTAGAGATATTTAATAGTAACATTTTAAAAATCAAATTCGTTCGCTAGTTTATTGCAAATTTTTGTAACCACGAAGCTCAAAACTAGCAACTAAAATTAAAAGGTGAGCCAGTGGCTTTTATACTAGTTCATAACTTAAATGCGCGAAATTTGTTGACTATTAAAATATATCAGAGGGCTAAATTCTAGAGATATTTAACAGTAAGACATTAAAATCGAATTGGTTTGCGAGTTTATTGCAAATTTGGGTAACCACGAAGCTAAGACTAGCGACTAAAATTAGGTAGTGACCCAGTGAAATATATACTAGTTTCTTCAATGCGCAAAATTTGTTAACCCTAAAAATATTTTAAGGGGTTAATTTAAAGATATTTAACAGTTCAATATTAAAATCAAATCCGTCCGTAAGTTTATTTCAAATTTTCGTAACCACGAAGCTGAAACTTGCGACTAAAATTAAAAGTTAACCCAGTGGAATATATACTAGTTTATAACTTCAGAATTTGTTGACTATAAAAATATGTCAGAGGGCTTAATTTAAAGATATTTAATAGTAAGATACTAAAATTAAATTCGTTCTTGAGTTTATTGCAAATTTTTGTAAACACGAATCTAAAACTAGCGACTAAAATTAGGAGGTATAATATATACTAGTCCATAACTTCAATGCGCAAAATTTGTTGACTATTAAAATATATCAGAGGGCTTATTTATTTACATCGCTAACCCAATGGTTTAGACGTAAATCACCCTTAAAAATTAAGTGGTAATTTTACTTTTCTCATTTCATTACCACCAGCTACCAAGTAAATAGCTATAAAATTATACTAAAAGCTGTCAGTGTTCGCGAGTTTTTGCAAATTTTCGTAACCACCACGCTGAAAAGAGCGACTAAAATTAGACACTGGGTCACCTTCAGATTTTAGTCGCTGGTTTTAGTTTCGTGTTTACAAAAATTTGCAATAAACTCGCGAACGGATTCGATTTTAATATCTTGACGTTAAATATCTCTATTTTAATTTTAAATTTTGCGCATTGAAGTTATGATCTAGTGTACATTTCACTGGGTAACCTCCTAATTTTAGTCGCCAGTTTTAGCTTCGTGGTTACGAAAATTTGCAATAAATTCGCGAACGTATTCGATTTTAATATCTTACTGTTAAATATTTCTAAATTGGACCCTCTGATATATTTTTATAGTCAACAAATTTTGCGCATTAAAGTGATGAACTAGTTTAAATTCCACTGGGTCACCTCCTGATTTTAGTCGCTTGTTTCAGCTTTGTGGTAAGAAAATTTGCAATAAACTCGCTAATGGATTCGATTTTAATATCTCACTGCTAAATATTTTTAAATTAGACTTTCTGATATATTTTTATAATAAACAAATTTTGCGCATTGAAGTTATAAACTAAAATATATAACACTGGGTCACCCCCTAATTTTAGTCGCTAGTCTTCACTTCGTGGTTACGAAAGTTTGCAATAAACTCGCTAACGGATTCAATTTTAATATCTTACTGTAAAATATCTCTAAATTAAGCCCTTAGATATATTTTGATACTCAACAAATTTTGCGCATTAAAGCTATAAACTAGTATATATTCCACTGGGTCACCTTTTAATTTTAGTCGCTAGTTTTAGCTTCGTGATTACAAAAATTTGCAATGAACTCGCAGAACGAATTCGATTTTAATATCTTACTGTTAAACATCTTCAAATTAAGCCCTCCGATATACAGGGTGATTTAAAAATCGATTACGGAAACTTAAGGGGGTGATTCCTACTTGACAAAATGAGGGTAGATCTTCATATATTTTTTTTTTCAAAATTTTATTCGTTTTTGAGTTACAAGCCGTCAAAGTTTTGCCGCTAAAGGGCACTTTACCCACATTGCCAATTGTTTTCTTGTCATAATTTTTTAGTGTTGACAGCTACAGTAGCTTTGGCATGTTTTCGGAAAGACTGATAGCAGGCCATTAAAGGTGCTCTTTATTTAGGTACCTTGCTAAATCCAACGGTTTAGACGTAAATCACCCTTAAGAATTAACTAATAAATTTACTTGCAATACATTTACACTTTAGTATACGTGTCCGGCACTATTTAAAATGCAACGTATCCTGAGCGATAGATAGGACGAAGTGGACCATTAGCATGGGTAGCGAAGTCACCAGACACTTATTCCTATGGATTTTCTCTTTTGAGGTCATTTGAAACAATTGCTGTACGATACTCCAGTAATCAACGTCGATGATCTTCGCTTCAGGATAATCGAAAAGTGCCAAGTTATTAAAGAAACACCAGGAATTTTTCATCGAGTTAGGCGACATTTTTTGAAGAGTCTTAGGAAATGTATTGACGAATATGGGGAACATTTTGAGAATCTTTTTTAGTTTGCTTAGTACTCTTTAATTTATTTTTTAGCAATAAAATGTATATCGCAATAATCCGTATATGAATATTTACTGATTAGTTATTATTAGTTATTTTAAATTAATAAAATTAAAAAGTTTAAAAGGCAATTTTTATTTTTATTTACACTGACAGCTTTAGTATAATTTTATAGCTATTTACTTGGTAGCTGGTGGTAATGCAATGAGAAAAGTAAAATTACCACTTAATTTTAAGGGTGATTTACGTCTAAACCATGTAAATAAATAAGCCCTCTGATATATTTTAATAGTCAACAAATTTTGCGCATTGAAGTTATGGACTAGTATATACTATACCTCCTAATTTTAGTCGCTAGTTTTAGCTTCATTTTGTGTACTTTTTCTGTAGAATTTAGCATCAGCAATAGCAGCATCAGTGACGTTTTTTAAAATGGAATAACCTGTCCATATTTTTTAAATCAATGGATAAAGATTTTTACGATGAATTCGGTGATAATAGGAGTTGCTGGGTTTATTTTTGCGGATCTAATACCAGTTGTTTAACAACTGCATGATACTATATAGTTTTACCTGAAAAACATGACTGCCACAGGTCACAGGTGCTAATTTGTCAAAATCGAGAATTTTAAAATACGGGTATTACTTTTTGAAAAAGTTTTTAATTAGGTATAATAATATATACCAGGTAACAACAAAATTACTATCCAGCAATTTATTTTCTTTAGTGCAATCGTATGGTTTTTAATTTTGGTATCGGAATATCAAGTAGAGTGGAGCGTGGTTCTAATCAAATTGGCTTTATTTATGTTAAAATTTGGCATGTGTCAAATTTTGATATAAGTTTAGAAAATATCTCATTGCATTTTTGATATATTTCAATGTTCCATTTCTCTCATTGCTTTCGTATATTCAGAACGGATAATTTCTTAATTTTCCATTACAGTGAGAAAACATTTTTACCGGTTTTATCGGCGATTTAGAACTAGAACTAGGTAACTTAAAAACAGTAGCTTTAAGATAATTGCAGTTATAAATTTGTCTGTCAGAAGCTGTAGTGGTC